>PVLC010002872.1:15040-36715 GCA_004027655.1 Graphiurus murinus | reverse complement strand
AAAACTCAGCTGGAATGCCTTTTTGTTTATTTTGTTTGTTTGTTTGTTTGATCAAACCTGCCACCAAAGGCCCTACGTACATCATAGCAGTGGTCAGCCCTTCTCAAGTTAGTCTAGTTGGATCAGACAATTTACTTCATCATGATTGGCTAGATTAACTCAGGTGGGCACCAGTGGGTCTGCTGACCTCGTGTTGGAAGCCTGGGGTCTTGTCTGATCCAACTGGACTAGCTTGAGAAGAGCTGGTCACTGCTCTGGTGTACCTAGGGCCTTCAGTGGAAGATTTGATCAAGCAGCTGAAACTGAGTTGAGTTATGAAAGCTATAACTTTATTCAAACATCCTCTGTTCTAACAGAAATGGCCCTTCTGACATTAAGCAGTTCCTTGGACTCCTAATAGTAAAGAGTATTGTTACTTATTTATTTATTTTGGGTACTAAGGGTGAAATCCAGGGGCCTTCTACCTCTGGGCTATACCCCCAGCCCTATTTTATTTTTTATTTGGAAACAAGGTCTTGTTAAACTGCCACGGCTCTCCTTGAACCTGCGATCCTCCTGTATCAGCCTCCCAAGTACTGGGATTACAAGTGTGCGCCACCAAGTCCAGCAAGAGTCTTTATTTAAATCAAGCAGCTTAAATTAAAACTTCCTTTTTGTTTTTGTAAGCCTTACTAGCACATACTTGAAACTGCGAGAAGAGACCTCTACATTAACAGTTCCAGTTGGAGCAGGGGGAAAGATGCGTGCTTTTCATTCCAAGAAACCATTGGCAGCCTCCTCCACATGTACGTTTGCGCCTCCTGCCTCGTCCAACTGAGCCAGAGATTCCAGATCATTACCGCCTCCCATGCTGTGAACGTCTCATGACCAGCGCAGGCTCCAGCCCTCACAGAGACTCTCGGCGTTTAACCTTTCTAAAGGCGTGCTTATAAACCTTTTCATTATGGCCAGGCAAGACTTGCTGACATCCCCCCGCAGAGCATGTACCTGGCTGAAAACTGCTTGTAATAACATTTAGCTGAAGTATAATGCTATAGTTTTTGGCTGCCTGCAGGTACCACACCGGGAAGAAAGAGCTTGTGGCTAAGCATAGCCTTGCTGGTGTGAGGCTGGACCAAACGCAAGGAACATGCGTGCTCTGGACATTGTCCCTATAGCTTTGCATGCACTAAGCCCTATGGCCTCTCCTTTTAAAACATCAGGAACTCACTTTTGTCTAATTATCTCCACTGTTAACATGCTAGCCAAAGTCATTACCTACCTTAGTTCCAGCGGTTATAACAAAGCATCATAGACTAGGCGACTTACTGACTCTTAGTTCTTTAGGCTGGAAGGCTGAGATCAAAGATCAAAGGTTACATGATCAGGTTCTGGTGAGAACCCCCTTCTGGGTTGTATACTATAAACTTCTCCTCTGTCCACGGTGGACAGAGGAATAGAAAGCTATCTGAGGCCTCTTTTTTAAGGGCACTAATAGCATTTGTGAAAGCTCCATCTTTATAGCCTATTCACCGCCCTGAGGCCTCACCTCCTGATGTTATCAAACAGGGATTGAGGATTTGAACATAGGAACTGGAGGATGGGCTGCAAACATCCAGTCCAGGACACTGGCTTATCTTGTCTATAATACTTCTAGTACTCTCTGTTTTCTGCTGTCCCCCTCCTTCCATTCCCTGAACATTAGCTTGAGCAGTTGTTCTAAAATGTAATTCTGATCATATATTTCCCAATGGAGTTAAAGGCCTAGCAGGCCTTATCAAATCTGGCCTCTGCTAGATTTCTAGCCTCACACTACACTCCCATCCCAAATACAGACAAGAATCTCCCTTCCAACTTTTAGGTTGTTATTTAAGAATCACCTACTGAGTGAAGTTGTCTCTGGTCACATCACTCATAGCTGCTATGTCTCTTTCAGGTGCAGACCGTACTCTCTAGTAGTCTTTCTTGCGTGATATTTCTTCTTGGCTTGTTTTAGCTCTAACATTCTTTGCATTTTATTTTTTTATCTTGTTCATTTTCTGTCTCCCTTACTTGTATGTGAGCTCCATGGGAATAAGGATTTGTTTTTGTTTGTTTGTTTTTGTTTTGGTCTATATTGGTTATTGTTTCATCCATAGCACCTAGAATAGTTCCTGGAAATAAGAACAAAAATTAAAAATATTTGTTGCTTTAATGAATTTTTGTTGAACAAATTTTTTCTTTTGTCATCTAGACACCCCAGTAATACACATTTTAAGGAGTATTTCTATAGCACTTTTATAGCATTTCAATGGGAAGTGGATTCTTTACAAGAAGTCTTGTAAGTAACACCACAGAAGGGAGTGGCAAGAGTAAACATTTACTTCATTACCCCTCTTTGCCACATCTCCTAAGTTAAATTGTGCTATTAAAATCCTTGTGTTTTCTTCTTTATAGCTGAATAGAATTCCGTTGTTTATATATCCCATAATTTTGTAATCCATTCATCTGTTGATGGACATCTTAGCTGATTTCATAGTTTGACAATTATGAGTTGTGCAGGTATAAACATAGATATGCATGAATTACTATAGTGGTCTGGTTTCAATTCTTTTGGGTAGATACACAGGACTGGTATAGCTGGGTCATATGGAAGTCACAAAGTGAAAGATCAGATGTTCTACCTCATTAAGAGGAAGTTAGGGAGAAAGTGGGACACAGAAGGACTCCAGACAAAGGCAGAGAAACCTTGGTGGAGTGAAGGAGGGCACCTAACTGAGGGAGATGGGAGGGAGAAGGAAGACTTAAAGAGGGAAATACTTCAATGGACATGATGTTCATACACAAACTCATCAAAGACAATCCCTGTGCTGAGCAAAGAAAGGTGGGGAGGGGAGGAAGTAGAGTGGGAACAGGGAGGGCTCAATGAGTGCTGTGTGCATGTATGCCTCTATCACCCTGAACTTTATCAAGATGAATGATTACAATGTACCAATAAAAAACAAATCATATTTTGGTATACTTCCTTTTTGTAGCTTTTATTAAAATTGCAATAAAGTAATATATATATATATATTGCAGTACTGGGGATTGAACCCAGGGGCATCTATCTCTGAGCTACACCCCTAGACATATTTTTTATTCATTATTTTGAAACAGGGTCTCACTAAGTTGTGGAGGGCCTCACTAAGTAGCTGAGGCTGGTCTCAAACCTGGATCCTCCTGTCTAAGCCTCCCAAATTCTGGAATTACAAGCGCACCATGCCTGGCTTAAAGTAATATTCTGTGTATTTGATGATCTGTTTTCTTAATAGATTAGAAATGTCATGAGGTAGGAAACATGCTTGTTTTGCTCTTAGCCAATGAATGAATGAATAAATGAATGACCTTTTGTTTTATTTTGTTTTTTCAAGTAGCTATGGATAAAGGGAGTGGAAAATTTCACCCAACCAAGAAGAAAGCTGTTCGGCATCATCATCCCTGCTTTTGCTTTACTCATAAGGCAGAAAAATTTGTGATTAAGGAAAATCTAAAACTGGTCTCCCTTCTAAAAAGTATTAGATCTTTGTTTTCAGAGAATTTCCTGCCTCCATGTCTTACCCCAAATTATGGTATTTCCATGTGATAGGATAGGTCTTGCTTGAACTCAAAGAAGTAACCTTACAAGATCAAGCCCAAACCCTGGGTGGCTATTCTTCAGGGGTTGAAAAGAAACTAAATATTGAGAGTCTTTACGTAATTTTTACAATCTCTTCAGGCACTACTGAATAACATTTAAACCTCCAATTTTAGAATAAGTATCAGAAATTGCTCTGAAATCAAAATGAAGCAGAGTATTCTTTGCATGAAAATTAGACAACCCTTTGGAGGATTTCCCACTGGTCTTGGGGTGGGAGAGGAAGTTTTTCTCTTATAATTATTCAGTTTTTGCTCTAATATCATGGAAAAAGTGTTTTCGTTCTACTGTATTGAATGCCAGATGGTAGAAACTTAAGAAGAAAGTATTTGTGAATAATCATGCAGCCTTTTGATTGCCAGCTTTCAGAGTTATCGACTCAACTTCTTGCCTTTTCCACCTACTGCAACATGGCTGACGCCATCAGAGGGAGGGGCAGCTACAAGCGAGCTCAGCCTTGGAAATCTCCCTTTGTGGAAATCCACCCACCCAGGGCTGGCCCTAAAGCAAAATGCTGGCTACTTCTCAGGTGGTTAAATATGTAAAACAGAGGAGCATGGTGCCTATGCAATTTTCCCAGCAAGGATTTGCCACAAACTCCTCAAGCATTTTTAGCTAGAGCGGATTATGCTGACATTTTTCTTTTCACTGTTTTCATGAGTTTTGAATATTGAAACAGATTTTGCTGGGGATAATGGAAAGCAGACTTGGGAAACACTTTTATTTAAAAAAAAACGTAGATCTGATCTAGCTTTTGATGTAGGACTAACAATAGGAATATAATGAAACGGGCAAGTGGGATTATACAAGATTTGGTTGACATTCTCTAGAAACATTTTCACTTAAAACCATTTCCTTAAATATAATATTTGCCTTTTAAAGTTCTTGCCTCTGCCAAATATTTCCCAATAAAATGTTTGCCCATTATTTATATTAAGGTTGCATTCTGATTGTCTAATCGTTTGAAGAATGTTCCTTGGACATCTATCATGTAGTCATCTTTGTTATTTCAACCACATAGTGGAACAAAACGAACAAGAATCACTGGAACAATAGCCAGACTGCACTAGAAAAGTATGTTATGGTTGTTTAAACCAAAGAAATATTCAGATTCAGAAAGAAAGATCCTGGTGTTCCAGGTATTACTCTAAGCACTCTATCTGTACAGACCAATTTCATTGGGGCCACAACCCTATGAAGTAGGGCTATTATTATCAATCCCATTTTAAATATGAGGGATACTGAAACCCTGCAGTGTAGCCATTTGTCCCAAATTATATGGCCACCAAGAGTTGGAGCTGGATGCACAACCAGACAGCCTCAGTCAGAATTCATATCCTTAACTACCAGCTGATCCCATGATCAATATTAGACAGCAGAAACACAATTACAAAAGATGGTGCATTTCCTTTGTTTATAGAATTCCTTAGATTTCTTACCTTGTAAACACAAGGGTGCTGATAAATTTTTGTTTCAGTTGAGTTAGGATTTTAAATCTACAAGTGTCCATTTTCTGACTTATGAAATGAAATTA
This sequence comes from Graphiurus murinus, assembly GCA_004027655.1. Taxonomy (NCBI): domain Eukaryota; kingdom Metazoa; phylum Chordata; class Mammalia; order Rodentia; family Gliridae; genus Graphiurus; species Graphiurus murinus. The sequence continues at coordinate 31,547 of PVLC010002872.1, read as the reverse complement.
TTGCAGTAGTAATGTCTGTGACTCCATTTGGCCAGTGTACAAGGGGCTGGAGTGTGTGATTGAAGTGTGAGATGTGTGAGAGTGGATACGGAACTGAGGGGGTGTAAAGAGTTTACAAAGGAGGAAGAAATGGGAGAGAATACTTCTTACGGTGACTGTTAAAGTGCACATACGGCCCTTGTGACCAGAGAGACAACTTGCTTCAGACTTCATCAACTGTAAGTTTTATGCCATGTAATTACTGGTGGGAATTATGCTTTATACTCTGAGCATTGGTGAGTGATTCAGATACATCAATGTTTTTATGCATTCCATCAGACCTACACGTGGAAGTAATTCAATTCTTTTAGTCACAAGGAAATTCTTTTTGATATCATCAACTAATGTTTTCTCTAATCAGCAAAGGTGAATCTGCTTTCCAGAGGAAAGCAGATACCCATGATCTTTAGAAATATTAGAAATAATAAGAATTATTATTATATTATCTATTATTATGATTATATCATTGTTATTAGAGTCCTAGAGATGAAGTCCAGGGTCTCACATGTGGTAGGTAAGTGCTGTACCACTAAGCCACCTCTCCAACCCTAAAAATTATTTCATGTGATCTGTAGGAATAAAAAATAGTAATAATTAATAGAACAATAGCAGAATTGCTTGAAGGGTGCATAATGGAGAGCAAGCCATGGATACACATTTTATATACATAAACATTCTAACAGACATAAAATGATAATTATTAGTTGCATTCAGTACATAAGAAAAAATCAATAAGAGACTCAAGTCCTAGCCTATGTGGCTCAAACTACTGCATACCAGGCCATATGTAATGTGATAATAACTTAGGAAAACAAATCATTATCATTTTTTAATTTTTTTTTTGCCTTTTATTGTCACCGTTTTTGTTTTGTTTCATCTTTGTTTTTGTTTTTCTGGTACTGGGGATTGAACCCAGGAGCATTAAGCCTCTGAGCTACACCCCCAACCAGTTTTTATTTTTTGTTTGGAAACAGAGTCTTGCTGAGCTGCTGAGTCTTGTTAAGTTGCTGAGGCTGACTTCAAACCTGTGATCCTATTGTCTCAGCCTTCCAAGTACTGGGATTATAGGGGTGTTCCACCATGCCTGGCTGTCACTGTTAATTTAGGAGCATTCCAAACTCCTGATTAAACTCTACAGTAATATGTAGGGACTAATTAGAAATCCACTCTTGGCTCTATCCAGAACCAATGAATCAGAATCTGCATTTTGTGTGTGTGTGTGTGTGTGTGTGTGTGTGTGTGGTCACTGAAGATTGAACCCAAGAGCATTCTACCTCTAAACTGTACCTCTAGCCCTATTTTATTAGGGTCTCCCTAGGTTGATGAGAGACTTACTACTTGCTGAGGCCTAGTGGAAGGTATCTAGGTCACAGGAATACTGCCCTCAGAAGGGAGAATACTGTACTATTGGAATAGGCCAGCCCTTGCACGAATGGGTTGTTGTAAAGTAAGGCCACTCAGCGTGTGCTTGGTCTTGGTCTTTTCTGTACATGACCATGTCTCTTCTCACTTATCCACCATTTGTGACACAGGTAAGGGAATCTTCACCAGGACACTGGAACTATCCCTTTTAGACCTTCAAGGTACCAGAATCACGAGTTGAATAATCCATTTTTCTTTTTAAACCCCCCAGCCTCTGACATTTAGAAAATGGAATAAGGCACTGCTCTTCCAACCTGTACTATTTGCAACTCTCTCCCCATGCTTCAGACTACTTTTGAACAAATGGCTTTTTTTCATACTGTTCCATCCTACCTCATATTCCTGATTGCTTCTTGTCACCAAATCAAATCCTGCTCTTCAAGGGCTGCCTCATGATTTAAAAAGAATTGATATTTATTTTTTCTGATATGCATTGTCTGGCCATATGTGGCAGCATTTGCTTGGTGTTATTGTCTGGTGATCTTCCTGTGCAAAATTTCTATCACAGATAGAAGTGGATAGAATTGACACCTCATCAAGGAGAGATCTAGTAATTCCTAAAACCCATTTTGAAAACCCCTGATTGGATTGATCACTATTGATTCTTCTACATCTTACTACCTAGATTTCACCTTTGAAAACCAGCTACCCTATATCTGTATTAATCACTATACTGTTGTGTCCTGAGTCTAGTACGCATAGTCTAATGTAATTGAATTAGACTTGTGTCTTCATGTAGCTCATAATTTATTCAGGGAAAAGCATAACTAAATGGATTCTTTTTTAATTTTCCCAAAATATGTTACTAGTATTTCCCATGAAGCTGGGTTTTTGTTGTTGTTGTTGTTGTTTGTTTGTTTTTTATTTTTGTTTTGTTTTATTTTTTCGTACTAGAGATTGAACATAGGAGCATTCTACTTCTATGCTCCACCCCAGGCCCTTTTTATTTTGAAATGGAGTCTTGCTAAGTTGCTGAGGCTGGACTCAAACTTGTGGTCCTCCTGTCTCAGTCTCCCAAGTACTGGAATTACAAGCATGTACCATCACACTCAGCTATATGAAGCTGTCTTAACTGAGGGTCAGCAAGCAAGGAAAAACAGATCCTGAAAGTAAACTGCAGCCCTTGGAAATGTGATTTAAAGGCAAAATGAAGAAGGGGGCAGAAGGCATTAAATTACATCAATTATATTTTATCATTTTAAGTAACTTAATTAAACTCATAAATGGTTCCAACTTAATAAATAGCTCCACCCATTTCACCAATTATTTGCTTATGAATTATAGCAGCCAGATTTGAGTTCAGGAAAGAAAAAGGATGACATATCAAGGAATTTTGTCCTTTTGACCATCTTTGTTCCACCATTTAACAATTTTCTGTTACTTAAAAAATAAAATAGTAATTGAGTACATGAAAATGTAGGAATGTTTAATACTCATACAATTTACCATTATTTACATTTATTTAAAATTAATTTTAAATCCCCAACAAATCTCAGAAATCTGTTAAATATAAAAGGGGAAACTCAAATTTTACCACTGAATGAACCATTTCATATGAGGTGTATTCTACAGATTTCCATGGTCATCAAGAGATTCCAAAGTCATAGTTTAAATGTTGTATTTAATTGGGACATATTTGCCAGTAATATTAGTTAGTAATTAATATTCAATTAATCATGAATTAAATGACATGAGATCATTTTACATGGCAAATTGTCTGGGGCAATTTATATCCAAAGTTCAAAAATTGAACTGGCTTCTCTGCAGGGCACTCATCCTTCCTCTTAGTTTTATGTTGTCCACAGCAGATCCAAGAACTGTGTTCTCACAGAGTCCAAAGGCAGGAAGAGTCCAGTGCATGTAATGGGCCACTGCCTGAGAGTGAAGAGAACATGCCAGGCATCTCTTCAGGAGAGGATCACATGCCCATGCTCAAACTAATCACTAGCAAGAGGGAAAGGATTTATGTCATTGGTAGCCTGGTAAATACCAACTCTTCACATTGGGAAGTAAGTCACTATATCAGAATAAATTCAGTTTCCACTAGAAAAGAAGAATGGAAGCTAAGAAGTAGACAAGCAAAGCAGCCTGGCCCAAATATCACTGGGAACATGAAACTTTATAGTTAGATGACAAAAAAATATTTACAGGAAAATCTCAATAGCTCCTACTAAGCAGCATGTTGATGATCCGTGTGAATGAACTGAAGGGCACAGGGATTAAATTTCCCCTAAAATATACATGGGTTTAGATTGTAGGGGGAATGTTCTTGGGAAAACATGTTCTGAGTTTTACTAAACCCAAACTTTGGGGGAAAAAGAAATAGTCTCAGAGAGTTGACAACCAAAACACAGTGAGAGTTACCCACCCAGAATCAATCCCAAGTGTGGTTTGTTGAAAATTTGGAAACCCTTGTGGTATGGGCCCCGATGATTCAATGCCTCTGGCCACCTACAGCTTGTTGAATTTGAACCAACCTTCGACAAAGATTTTTTGCTCTCCTAATAGGTAGCTAGCATTGTAACATGTGCTAGAACTCCAATATAAAAAGTCAGTATCCTTGCCCTTCAGAAGCCCATGTCTCCTGGAGAAAACCAGTCAATTACAAGTGATAGTGGATTGTTGTAGTGAAGCATCTCTGTGTGTAATGGGAGCTGAGAAGGCGTGCCTGCCTGTGCTTGCCTTGCGGTTTTAAGTATACTCTTTCCATCCAGCCTGTTTAAAACTATAATGCAAATACATGAGACTGGATAAAAACCCAAACACAGGTTTCAAGGCATTTTTCCCTTTAATATTCAAATCCACATGTATGTGAAAGGAAATCTAATCCATATGTTTCTGAATCATTCATACTTAAATCATAATTTGTTTTGTAAGAGCTGTTAAGGTCCAAGAAAACTTAGGGGCTGCTTCTCCTCCTCCTCCTCCACCTCCTCCTCCTCCTCCTTCTTCTTCTTCTTCTTCTTCTTGTCAACAGGAAGTTGAACCAAGCGAAGATGATGATATCTCTGTTAGCCAAGAATAAGGAGAGGCCCAATACTACAAATCCATGAAATCCAAATGGCCTGTGAGCTTGGCAGGCAGGATGCAATCACATGCTACTTTCCAGGTTGTGGCCCTTCCTCAGAAATGCTGCTGGGAGGTATTTGGATTCTATGTGCCCCCATTTCATCTGCTTTGTGTGCTAGTGTGATGCAACAGTACAAAGACTGGTGGAGCCAAAACGCTAGTTCAATTCTCAACCTTCAATCAGGCCTTTTTGAAAATTGGAAAACTGGTTTTTCCCTGCTTGTAAACGCTATCAATAATGCCCCCAAACAACTGTTACAAAGTTTTCTTTGGGACTTAACTAAGATTCCTGGGGATTTAAGATACTGGCTGCCAGATTGTTAAAATGCATTAATGTTTATAGTGATTATGATTACGAGAACTAATAATAAATACTTGCATATATCTGGAACATAGCCCAAATCCTACTGTTTCACAAGGAAGACTCGGAGTAAAACCATAGCTCTTCAGAAAGCTGCACACAGGAAAACCTGAGGCTAGTCTAGACACATACAACCACTGCTACATGCCAGACAGAAGCAGGCAATTCACATTCTCTCCAGACCTACTCTAATGCCTTAGAAAATGAGAAAAGAAAAATGGTAATTGTAATTAATCGTAAAAATGGTAATTAATTGTATCTTTTCATGATTACCAATTTGAGTAGGCTGACTGTACAAAAGCATTGCATTTTTGATCATATCAAGCACAGTATAAGTCAAAGAAATGGCTACAGTCAGAAACAGCTCAGAAATGCTCCTGTCATTCCTACATGCCCTTACCAACCTTAAAGCAGCCTATCATCATGCTTTAGTCTGTTCAAGGACGGTTAGCTCAAATGCTCAAAGCCTCTTGCTGGCTAATGAGGCCAAGGTCAATGTCTAATTCACTGTGGGCCAGTTACCTCTCCTGAACTGCTGGTCACACCCCAGGATGAGGTCACTGATCCCAAGGAGTCAAGTTCTTTCTACTACTCGGAAAGCAATTCCAGGTATATTCGTTCTAGTTGCCAGTCCGTAGCGCTCCTGTTATATGCAAGGTCCAGTATGATCCCCACTTTAATTCCAAAGTCTCTTTGTCTCTCTGGAACCTCAGAAAGAGCTCACAACAATGCTGAGAATCCTGCCTGAAAATCCTCCATCTGAGCAACAGCAAAGGTTGCTGATTGCTTTGTTCCCAACAGAAAAAAATGTTTTCACACCTTTTGATAGCAATCTTAATACTCAGGTACCATTCAGGGTATCATTTTCCCTTTCATGGCTATGGAAAAAGTTTTCATTATAAAGTTTTCATTATCTCCTTACTGGGGAAGATGATAAGGAGAGTGAAAATTATATGAAAGGAGAAATACATACTTTTCAGAGTTACCAGAGATTAAAAATCAAATTTAGTCTGAAGAAATATTTGCTGTACGAGAGAGAGAGAGAGAGAGAGAGAGAGAGAGAGAGAGAGGGAATGAATCAACTGAGAAAGGGATGAACTTTTAAAGCTATTCAAATCTAAGGTATTGTGTGTCCCTTTTACAGGACAAAGGGGTAACCTGTACTCCATTCACAATACCAAAGACTATATAAGGTAAATGTTTACAAACTGTGCTGGATTGTTTAACCCAAAACGTTTCCCTCCTGCCTCAGGATTGTGTGTCTACATGAAGTTTAAAAGGCTTTTAAAGATAAGGCAAACCAGCAAGCATCTGAGAGCCAATGAGAAAGTTGTTTGCTTGCCAACCTGATATGCGCTGATTTACTGATAGCCAATCCACAGCTTGAAAAGTGATGAAAGAAATCCTAGCAGGGTGAAAGTGTCGGGGTAATCCCCAGAAAAGACCACAAAGTGAAACAAAGAATAGCGGTGGGGCGGGGGGGGGGGGGGCTATTTAATAATTTTCTACCCTATCTACTACATCTAAGCAATTTTTTTAAAAGTGAGCAGGGATCCCAATCCAGTCTGGGTACCTGAGACAAGGATCCCCCTTTCTTGCTTCCCACTTGTCTGTGTGATGAGGCCTCACAAGTCCTTGCTAAGTTGCAGGGATGGCCACCTGCTTTTGGATTTCTCCACACATCCATTTGTCAGATTCACTTCCTAAACTGATGAGTATTATTTGCTTTATTTTTATTTTCACAGATTTATTATGGTATAGTTAACATACAATAAATTGTCCACATTTAAAGTGTTAAGTTGATTGATAAGTTTTGACATCTACCTACACCTGTTAAACTTGCACCAAAATTTAAAAAATGAACAGGGTTGAGGATGTTCCGCATGATCCTCAGTAATAAAGCAATTGCCTAGCACATCCTGGGCCCTGGGTTTGATTCCCAGCACTGCAAAAAGTTTTAAACAAACAGTACGAAACAAAACATTGTCACTCCCCAATTTTTTCTTGTTTCTTTGTTATCTTTTCTTCCTCCCCCTTCTCATTGTCCCCTCCACCAGTCCACCACTGATCTAGTTTATATCACTATAGATGAGTTTTCAGTTTCTAGAATTGTATACAACTGGAATTAGTCAGTGTATACTTTTTTGGTATGAAATCTTTCACTGGGACATAAATATTTTGAGATTCATTCACACTACGGTGTACTAGTAGTTCATTACTTTTTAATGCTGAGTAGTATTCCGTTGTATGGATGTACCACATTTGTTTACTCATTTATCTTAATTAATATTTTGGTTGTTTCCAGCATTGTGAAGTTTCAAATAAAACTATTATAAATATTACTGCTCAAGTTTTTTACTAGACATATGTATTCATTTCTCTTGGGTAAACACCTAGTAGTGGAATGGCTGGAAAATATGGTAATAATGTATATATTTAACTTTTAAAGAAACTGCTGAATTATTTTCCTAAGTTGTTATACTATTTTCTATTCACTCCAGCAAGATATGAAAATTCTAGTTATTTCAAATTCTCTCTTTTTTATATAACCAGCCTTTTAAATTTTGTCCATTCTACCGGGTGTGTAGTGATGGCTCATTTTTATTTTATTTGCATTTCTGTTATGAGTTTTGAAAGTTCTCTATATATTCTGGATATGAGTCTTTTATCAAATTTATCATTCATAAATATTTCTCCAAGTCTGTGGCCTGATTTTTCCTTCTCCTAATAGTATCATTAGCAAAACAAAAATACTTAATTTTGACAAAGGCTAGTATATAGTTTATTCTTTTATAAACCATGGTTTTTGTGTTGTACCTAAGAAAACATTGTGTAAATCAAGGCCACACTTACAGAAGTTTAATAGTTTTATGTTTTACATTTATGTGTATGATCCTTTTTGAGTTTATTTTTATCTGTGATATGAGGTATGAATTGGAGTGGCATTTAAAAATATGGATATAAACCGATACAATATTTATCTAGAGGGATGAAGAAGATACAACAAGAAAAAACAGAATTTTTAGTTGTAGTGTCATATCACTCAAAACAAGAGAATTAATCTTTCTGGTGCTCAGAATGGTAACATTTCACATTGACTTGCCTTTTTTGGTTGAGGCTACCTAATGTATACACTTTTGAAGTAGCTTTAAGATTTATTTGTGCTTTAATTAATGATATAATTTGTGAAATAATTCAAAGACAAGAAATACTAATAACGAAAAGTTCGGCAACTTAGAGTCTATGAGCAGTATTGGCTCCCATTAATCAGAGAGTGGACAACAAAGGTGCGAGGATAGACTGTACCAAAGAAGAAGGTGGAGTTGGGGTGGGGACGAAGAGGAGGAGGAGGAGGAGAGGAGAAAGAGCAAGATGGGGAGAAGAAAGAAGAGAAGGAGAATAAACCCACTAAGTCAGGCAGTGTCTGAAGCCTGGAACAGGTTATCACTTCACCACTGGGCTGCTGAATCATCAGTGCCACCATCTCCAGCCTTCACAAAGTGTGAGATTTGAAGGAACAAAGGACAATGTTGGGAACCAATGAGGGTTCCTTACCAGGCAAAACAATACCTCTCTTACTTAAAATTTGGATGCTTTCCTTCTCGTGGCTCCTGGAGCATAGCACACCTGAAGACAAAGCTATGATCTAATGAAAGCTAACCAACAAACAAAATAAGCAAATCTGAATTACTCAATATCAACTACTGCAAGACACTATGACAGGTACTGTGTCTGCTCTCCTGCCTGAAAATCTGTAGTGTCTGGTTTGAATTTTGTTATATCATGTCCACAAGAGAGGAACAGAGTTCTTCCTCTTAGCTTCAGAAAGAAAGATAAGTATTCATTTCTTAGGCTGCAAACAACAAAATACAAAATAGCCGAGGAAATGGGCCTCAGACTGAATCATCGCCTCCTGCCCTTTACCTTGTTCTGAGGCAAAGGAGGTTGTAGTACCTCCTTGTAAACCACAGGGAAAATGGAATCCATTCTAAGTTTAAGTGTATGTTTGTGTTTGCATGTGTGTGTCTATGTGCCTAAATCTACGTGGGCATTAGAAGCTAGAAATCTCTTGAGATAAATCTTGCCTTTTTTTTTGGGGGGGGTAATGTCAACATAGCTCATTTTTACCTGAAAGTAGCTAGTGCTTGTTGAACACATAAATACTCCAACATTTTCCTAGGCCCTTCATTAATATCATTACTATTTCTTTCTAACTGCCTGAAAGGCAGCCAATAGTAATATTGTCAATTAACTGAGAAAGCCACAGAATCTCCTGGGAATTAAATAACTCAATGAAGATGACATTATGCATAAATGGCAGAGAAGACTTGAATCCAAATTCACCTGTCTCCAAAGCCTTGTCTTCCAAGTCTAAGCACTTCTGTCCCCAGCCCAGAGAGGGCCAAATGCTACAAAAACTCACATCACAGGAAATTCAAATTACCTCAGAGTAATAGAATTAAGTTTCTTTTAAAAATTATTCAATTCCTTTTTAAGAAATAGAAATACATTTATTACACAATTCACCTCTATTATTTCTTTTTGTAGGCATTAAAATCTGTCCATATGAGAAACAAGCTAAAAGGACTGAAATAAAGTCCATGAATTTAACAGTCGAAAAATAAATGAAATTGTGCTGTCTCAAGGAACTATATATTCAAATTGAGAATTAGATGAATCGGTTGTGAGTTAATGTTTAGGCATTCAAAAATTTGTGCATCCAGGTTACTGGAAGAACACTGGGGTGTGAACAAAGAGACCATTCCCGACTGTCTCTCTGCATGCCACTTACTATCTCTGGGCTTCTATTTCCCAGGTGGAAAATGAGGGCTGGAATTCTATGATCCAGTGTGGACATTCTATAACAGGGAAGAAGACCATGTTAGATTTTTCATGATTTGTTGTTTCATGACTGCAGAAGATAAGGCAAATTTTGCCTGTCACTCCTCAATTTCAATACTTCTAACAATTTGAAATTGAATTGCAACCCTCTAGAGAAAGTGGAATACTCTTCCTGGCTGGCTCACTAATAGCCATCAGCAAGTGTCTGGTTTCCTGGGTGTTCTCAGTTGGCTCTTCCAGGATGTGTGGCTTTGTCTTTTCGCAGCAATGTCCTTGCATGTACCTGGAGAAGTCATGGAAAGTTGTGTTGAATGCTGGACCTGGAAATAGTGATCAGTGCTAGGATCACTGCTGGCAAATCTCAGTTTACGAATGGGACAGTTTACTGCAAGTCTGTTTAGATTTTTTTGCATTTGTTTGACATCTTTGTTTTTAGCAATGGCACATTCATTTCTTGAGACATTGTATTGAAAGAGTTTAGTGAACTGGTTTTTATTTCTTTCCCTCTGCTCATTTAAATGATGGTTTTATTGAAAGGCAATTCTGAGCAACACTGGCTGTAAGAAAGCTGTGAAAGGCTGTTCCCCACTCAGCAGCACACAGGACTGGCAGCAAAACAACCTGCTTTTTTATACCTCCTTAAGCACAAGAGGGGAAAATGTAGAAATTAACCTTTATATCTCCCTCAGTGCTGGTTGTGTGCTTACTTTTGAGCAAGACCTGGACACTTCAGATGTATGTGCATATGTCTAACAGAGGATTAGAGGAATATAGGTACATTGGGAATTAAGCAATATGACATTTACATAACAACCGTTTATGACTTTAGGGGATACAAACCAATAGAGAGAATTCTCAGCACAGGGCTGAGGTTTCCACTGCAGGATTCCCAGGACTATTAATGAAAATCGTGTGGCTGAATCTTGTCACATCTGCTGAGAACTTAGCCCGAGGTGTTCTTATTATGCAAACTTTGGGAGTTCACAAACAGTGGATTGAGTTAGTCTCCTCTTTACTGGGTGCCAATCCTTGCCCATGTGCTTCTTCTCCCATCCATTGCAACACTCAGTTTTCCTTTTATTTTATTTCCCTCAGGTTATTTCTGGGCCGTGAGCGAGTGAGAAGGGTGAGGAGCAAGAGGAGAAAACAAGTTAATGATGACTTGGGATCCCTGGCCACTTGTAGGATGTTATCTTTCACCAGAAGACCCATTTAAACTGGGCTGTGCATGGTGTGACACAATTAAATGGCTATCGTTTTCAGCATCTGAACTAGATTTGTCATGAGAACAGAGCCCATGTCAAGGAGTTCATCGTGAAGAGGCGTTAAGGAGAGTTCTGGGTGTCCACCGTGAGCCTTCAGTCACAGTCTGGGGATGGGGCCCTGACCCACTCTTCCGACAAGGCCCTGGAGGGCCCAGAGGATGGTGTTTGTAAAATGGCTTATGTTGGCCCTATGTCCTTTGAAAACAAAGCACACTATTTAGCTCTTTCTCCTTCCCTTGAAGTCTGTATCTCCCATCGTCCTGATGCCTCAAGTTGCACTTCTCACGTGGGCACGCCCAAGCAGCAACAATGGGGAAGGCTCCGCTCAATAGCACACCGAGCTTCAGAGAACTTAATCCTCTCGCTGATGCTGAGACCTGGCTCAAAAACAAGCAGAAAATTCCCTCACAGGATCTGCAATGCTTTTCTTTTCCCAGTAAGTTCACCTCAGCTTCAGAAGTTATCGCCAAGGTTTTTCTTTGGTTTGGTTTGTTTTTTAGCATAACTTAGGGCAACAGTAAGACAAGTCGTTGTTCGAACGCAAAACTGTTCTGAGATAGAGACCTTATTTTTTTAAACCCATCCTTCTGGATGAGATTCACGAAATTCGATTAAGAAATAAAAGCATCCAGTTCTTCTTTCCTTCTTCCCTTTAAATTTTTCGCAATTTCATATTGTATCTCACAGAGTCAAAAAGAACAACACGTACAGGAAGATGCCAGGCCCTGAGAAGGAATAAGCAAAAGAAAGCCTTTTAAAGTGTCCAAGGGATGCACTTACACTTATGATTCACCTGGTGAATTGAGTCTCCAGAGAAAAGAATCAGATCCCAGAACTCAATCTTTAACTTTCTAGGGAGGGATTTCCAAGTGCTGGATTACAGCACTGGAATGTAAGAAATAGGCCTGGCCAGGTAGTCAGAGCTAGAGCATTTGACCAGCATGTGCAAGGCCCTGCGTTTGATCCCCATAATTGAAAAAGAAAGGAAGAAGAAATAAAACACAACACTCCTTTTATATATACTTTCTTAATTTGTATTATGGTTTCATAGAGAATTGAATGAAGAGAATGGGATCTTATCTTTAATTGAAGAATATTTGGGTATTCCAGTTTCTCAATTTGACTTATAAGGAAGAATTTAGGTCCCTTGCTATTGGTGGCAATTTTTAAGAATTTTATTGGTGTGATAATAATTATGCATCATAGTGAGATTCAACATGATGCATTAATATAAGAGTACAGGTGCCATAGGTTTTGTTGTTTTAAACAGATACTGCATAGTACTGGGATACACTGTCCAATGGAAGATTTCATTCATATAGCAACTTGGCCTGTTGACTACCCACTGTTTCTCTCTGCATTCATCTTTTGTATTGCTTCTGTGTCACTTTTCTACAATAAGAATACTGATGGTATCAGCTTTCTGAATGATGATCTTCACAGTTCTTAGTGTAGCAGATACCAGTGTTCATGGTTAAAACCCTTTCCTCCTGATGGCTCAGCCAAGGACCTCTGCTCTGATGGCATTCTACCTCCGAGCTACACCCCCAGGCCTATTTTTTATTCTTTATTTTGAAACCGAGTCTCACTAAGTTGCGGAGTGCCTCACTAGGTAGCTGAGGCTGGCCGCGAACCCGGATCCTCCGGTCTCAGCCTCCCAAATGCTGGGATTACAAGCATGCACCACCATTCCCGGCTACACGTGTTCTTTCCTCTGACCCAAATGCTCATCCTCAAAGTCGCAGCCAGGAAGCCGGGCGTGGTGGTGCACGCTTGTAATCCCAGCATTCGGGAGGCTGAGACTGGAGGATCCGGGTTCGCGGCCAGCCTCAGCTACCTAGTGAGGCACTCCGCAACTTAGTGAGACTCGGTTTCAAAATAAAGAATAAAAAATAGGCCTGGGGGTGTAGCTCGGAGGTAGAATGCCTCTGAGTTCAATCCCCAGTATCGGAAAAAAAAAAAAAAAAAAGTCGCAGCCAGGAAAACACTTTCTCTCCATCCAACTCAACCCAGACCTAATTTCCTCATGAAACTTACATGACTTCCCAGGCAGAATCAGCCACTCTGTCCTCTCCTGTGGAATAGCACCAGTTTTCAGTATGAATTGTCATTATCTATTTGCTTTTCTTAATGTTGTTCCTTTGAAATATAATTTATTCAGCCTAGGAGACCATGATTTCATCTAGTATCCCTGGTTTATCACATAGTAAATGCTTATCAAATCTTTGTTGAAATAGCAAAGAATGAATGAGCATCAGTAGTTTAAAACCCTCAATATTGAGGATAGCACCAACTCTTTATCATGTTTTTAGTCTTATACATCTGCTTTGAAATACTCTTCTGGATCAGGATTTTAGTACGCATTTTAGTATACATGTTATAATGCTTTCTGCACCTTTGCCTTCATGGACCATGGCCATTCCTGAATAGAAAGGTAAGGAAACAGCTTTTATCTATCTGAGGTGTTTATTGACTCTGGATCTACGGCTTGCAATATTCCTAGTGTGCAATGGACTTGACTGCAAGTATACAAAAAAAGTGTTCTTTTCTTGCAGGTTTTGGAAAAACAAGGCAATTGGAATGTGGAGCCTCCTATGTTATATACAGAAAAGCTCATTTTTTTCCCCACTGATAAGTGAACTGATTAGCATTTGCCTATAGTAATAACTTACAGAATTACTAATGAATCTGTGCTAAGGTGATGTTTTAAAAAGAAAATATATTTACTAGGCCTATTAGACAGCAAGACTTCTAAGAGCCCAACATGTTTGGCATTGAACCCAACGGCAGGCCACAGCTAAGTATGTGCCTACTGCAGCCTGGTGCTTTCTGCAAGTCACAAACTCCACTAAGGTTCTCTCTTTTTTGTTTTTCCTTCAGCAAAATGATGAGAACAACTTGTAGCATATGGAAGCATTTCCACCCTGTGAGTTATTCTGGTGGTAGGGGGAATGTGATTTGCAAATTCTGTCAAATGAAACAGGCATTTCCAAATGCTACTACGATGTTCAAACACATCCTTGTGTGTCAGAAGTGTCCTGCAGATGTTACAAAAAAAAAAAAAAATCCTCCGTGGCTGCAAATGAGAAGGATAAAAATGTGCAAGAAGCCAGTCCCACAGTCATTGCTCCAGACAGACAGGAAAACCTTCCTCTGCTGCTGCTTCTGTATCATCAGCCTCGTTACAAGGGCTCGCTCAATTATCCTCAAATAACCACATGTTGCAAGCAGCTGTCTACCAGGAAAATGGACTGCAACTGCTACTGCATTTGTAGACAAGATGATACCTGAAGATCAGGCTAAAACAAACAAACAGCATTCTGCAAGTGTCTCTGCTTCCCCAAACCTGACATTGTTATGGCTGCAGGGAGCATTCTAATGCTAAGCTAGGGAAGCTGTAGTTCTCATGGAGAGTTCGAAGCAGGGTGCTAGTGTTTGAATATGGATGGGTGGTGATGTGGGTAAAATGAAGACAGAAGACAACACCATGGTAAATACAAGATTTATGTTTAGGCACACAATGTCATAGAGGAACAGAATTATACAATTTCGTAAGAATGGATCTTAAATTCTCCTTTTCTTTATTTGGGGATGCTAGAGATTGAACACAGGCATGTTGTACTTCTGAGTTATACCCCAAGCTCTATTTTGTTTTTAATTTTGAAACAGGTTCTCTCTAAGTTGCTGAGGGTCTTGCTAAGTTACTGAAGCTGGCCAAGGACCTTTGAACCTCCTGTCTCCACCTTCCAAGTACTGAGATTACAAGCTTGTGCCACCATTCCTGGCTTTAACTTAGCTTTTAATAGAAGAATACAATAGGACAGGGAAAATCCATTACAGAGTATATAAGTTCACCATAGAAAGATGGAGGGCAGAAAAAAAAAAGTCTATGACCACCAATGATGGAAAGAATTAGTCACTTATAACATAGCAGAGGCCAGGGAGCCACAGGGAGCCACAATTTGATTGCAAGGCAATAGAATTTTCTCCAGGACATTAATGGGAGTTGTTTCCTAACAAATCTATGAAGGAGGAAATAAGTTATCAAAATAGGTGAAATCTACTTCTGTCATAATAGCTACCTCCTTTGTATAGCAAGAAGAGTTCAATGCAGAGTAAAAACCATTAAAACTACATGTGTCATTGGAACACTTGTGAACCCTCTTTAGGTGACATTCTTTGAGACTAATCATCTCAATAAATGAACTCATCATTTTGTTTGTGTGTTTGATTGTTTTAGACTTGAATATTTTAATTTATGGGTGAAAAAGAAACTGAAACAAAGAATTGTTTTAATAATTAGCAAGAAATTTGCTGTGAGCTATCTCATGCTGTTAATAGATTCAATAGCAGAAATTTTCTTATAATGATATTTCCTTCCTTTCTTTCTTTATTCCTTCCTTCCTTCCTTCTTTCCTTCTCCTCCTTTCCTTCCTATCTAGTTGATTGAAAGGTATGAGGTATACCTTAAAGATTTCTAGGCTGCATAGGAAAGCTTACTTCTGTCTTACAAAATTTAGATCTTCTCCAGGTCTGGAGTTCTACTGGTCATATAACTGCAGCTGCTAAAAGTATAGCAGATGTTGTCCGAGGGGGTTATATAAATTCCCTCAATTAATCTCAAAATACACATGCCTATTGTTCTTATTTCACAGTTGAAAAAGTGGTAGCTTAAAGAGATAAAAATCACAAAGCTGACAGGTAAAGGGGGACTGAATTCTTACCGAGGTGCTGGAATCCAGGCCTCCTACTCCTATGTATCATCCAGTGGCAGTTAAAGTCAGAATCTCTGGGACTCTGCAGCTCCACAGTACCCTTTAATCCCCATCACTACGCCTCTTGCTTCTCCCCATTTCCTACAATAGACAAAAGAACTTGGTATATGTCTGTGAGTCCTCATGCCAAATTAGAAAATAGGCTCACAAGCCAGATGTGGTGGTGCATACACCTATGATCCCAGTACTTGGGAGGCTGAGACAGCAGGATTGCATATTTGAGGCCAGTCTCAGAAATTCAGCAAGACCTTCAGCAACTTGGTGAGACCCTGTTTCGAAATAAAATGAAATGGTCTAAGGATATAGCTCAGAGATAGAACACCCCTGAGTTCAATTCCAATACCATAAAAAAAAGAAGGAAGGAAGGAAGGAAGGAAGGAAGGAAGGAAGGAAGGAAGGGAGGGAGGGAGGGAAAGAAGAGAAGGAATAGGCTAACATATGAAAGAGAGTGGATATCTAAAGGAATCCTGACTTATTAGAAGAAAGCATCAGAAGAAACAGGAACTGATAATAACTTGTTAAAAAAAATAAGACTGCCGGGTGTGGTGGCGCACGCTTGTAATCCCAGCATTCGGGAGGCTGAGACCGGAGGATCCGGGTTCGAGACCAGCCTCAGCTACCTAGTGAGGCACTCCGCAACTTAGTGAGACTCGGTTTCAAAATAAAGAATAAAAAATAGGGCTGGGGGTGTAGCTCGGAGGTAGAATGCCCCTGAGTTCAATCCCCAGTACCGC
>PVLC010002872.1:0-14940 GCA_004027655.1 Graphiurus murinus | reverse complement strand
TAATAATAAAATAAAATAAGACTTGTTAGACAAAATCCCCATGTCTTAAGTTTTATTTGGGCTGATCATTAATTCCCCTTCCTTTTCCCTAGAGCTTCTTTCTGAAATCTAGTGTCCTCTGTATCTGCTTGGCACAGTAGAGAACACAAAAACCAGAGAACAGAATAACTTTCCTTGTGTTGTTAATAATGTGGATGGCTTATTCTCTTCAATATATGTCTGTTTCATATAATTTACTTGAAGAGAAATGAGTTTAGCCACATGTATGTCCATTTGTAAAACAATTAATAACATATAAAAGAAAATTTAATAAATACGTTTTATAATAGCTTCTTAGTAAGAAAAAAATGCTTTCAGATTTTACGTGCAACAAATGAGCCTTTATGGGCAAACTAAATCATATCAGATGCACATTGTTTTACTAAAACAAAGGATTGAGTTTAAATTTACAAAATTTCTAATTTAATTCAAAATTCTT
This sequence comes from Graphiurus murinus, assembly GCA_004027655.1. Classification (NCBI taxonomy): domain Eukaryota; kingdom Metazoa; phylum Chordata; class Mammalia; order Rodentia; family Gliridae; genus Graphiurus; species Graphiurus murinus. The sequence continues at coordinate 14,462 of PVLC010002872.1, read as the reverse complement.
AACATTTTATATTTTTACAATTTGAAAATTTTTAGAAGTTTTAAAAATCTGTACTTAAGACATGATTTCATGTCTAGTATATACTATTAGACAGTATGTCTAACTTGTTTCTATACTTTATTCTTCTTCAATATAGATGTCACCTTGATAGTAAAGAACTTTCAATACTATGGGTTATAAATGATAGCATTCAAGCTTCTATAGAGCTCACTTTATCCAATCAAGTATCCATGACTTTAAAGGTCCTAGCCTTGTACCTGAAGCAATCCCAAACTTCCTTTCCAAAATGATTTTAATATACTTCTTAATTTGGGCTTTAACTTAAGTCAAACCAATATTATCAGTTACCTAATTACATGCAGATATATAAATTAGACCAGGTTTATGTGTTATTTCTTGGAGTGTTTTTCAATGTAGTGGCTCCTTGCCTACATATACTTTTGTCCTTTTCTCTATAAATACTACCCATCCTTTAATGCCTAACCTGCCTTCTGGAAAACATTTAACCATTCCTCACCCATTGTTCTCTCCCTTCTCCTGAATTGGTATAGTATCAAGTATCTACATTGGTGCTTCCTAGTGGTTGACTGGCAGGCCAGAAGGGCAAATAGTGATTGAATCTTATCAGTTGATGATGCTGTTCTCACCTTAAGGACAACTGTTAGGGCTCCTTTCTCCTCACCTCTTTTGCTTTTGTTCTACTCTGGAATTTCATGATGAGGGATTTGAATACTTTGTGAAGTTTTCTGTGAAATTAGGCCGGGAATGTTACTACTAGACATCTTAGTAGTAAGCAGCATGCTGATCCATTGCATATTAATTCATCAGTGATAGACACACTAGCTCAAAGGTCCTTGAACACTGAGATTTCCTATGATATCCTCAAACAGGATGTGCCTGTCCAATGAGAACCTTGTCGTAAGACACAGCTGTGTTATCTTCCCGAGGTAAATTCTGATAGTTATGAAGATGGAGCGGCCTATATTTTGACTCTCAGAATTTAGAACAACTCATTCTTTCATGTTTCTGATTTTTAAAATAATAACAAAGGTGATAGAAGTGTGCAGAAACTTACTGCTATGTCTGTAAATCTGGTGGGAAATCATCGAAATCAAAATAATAAAGGAAAACACAATATAGTAATAAGTATGGCTTATTTTCAATGTGATTCATCTATTTATGGATATGTCTGTGGCCTTTATTCTCTAAGCATATTAAGCATGTGTACCATACAGTATTGTGGGCACTGGGGACAGAGCAAATTTCTTTTTTCCTGGAGTATGTATTCTAGGGATGGGATCTCGACCATACACCAGGTAAATAATTGAAGTGTGTAGTACAATATAGTGGCAACTGCTCTAGAGGAAAAGCAGGGAAGAGGGGTGGTATTGAGGTAAGACAACTTCAATTTTAAATAGGTTGTTTAGGAAATACCCAAAATATAAGATAACACTGAATGAAAACTCCAAATGGGTAATGAAGAAAAATCAGTTAACCCCAGGAATAAAAAACAAACAAACAAAAAACCACAAAAGCATTTCAGTAAGAGGAGTACAAAAGCCATGACATAGGTGTCCACTTATATTCAAACCAGAAATGGCAATTGGACCTGTGCAAGTGGTAGAAAGAGGGAGACTAGTATGAAATGAAAACATAGAAGAAGAGGGGCCAGAATGTATAGGGCCTCATGAGCCATTGTGAGGACTTCTTTCACCTGGTGGAAATGTATCCACTGGAAGAATTTTAGTCAAGGAAAGTTATAATAACGCTTAGGTTTAATTCATAGAAATTATATGGGCATTGAGATGATAATGATTAAAATAAATATTTAAAATTAAATTAAAATTGAGAATATTAAAGATCACTATGGCCAAATAAGGGGAGAATGGGATCTGGGCAAGAAGACCTAGTATTAGGGGTTGAGGAATAAATGAAAAGACATCAGTTTCAACAATTTGTGTCTGTGTCCTAACCATACAAATGAGCACTGATCTCTATCCATTCATCTCAAACTGTTATTGTAGCCAGATGTGGTGGCACAAACTTGTAATCCTAGTACTTGGAAAGCTGAGACAGGAGGATCGTAGGTTTGCAGACAACCTCAGCAAGTTAGTGAGGCCCCCTGCAACTTAATGAGACCCTGTTTCAAAAAAAAAAAAAAAATAGGGCTAGGGGTGTAGCTCAGAGGCAAAATGCCTCTAGGTTCAATCCCCAGTACCACAAAACAAAACCAAAAACATACAAAAAAAAAAAAAAAAAAGCAAAAACAAAACAAAAAACAGCTGTTATTGTGTTATTGTACTGGTCAAAGTCAGAAATTATATTTTTAGAAAATTGGATATTTAAAGAGTGAAGGAGACTGGATTGTTTTAGTCTGTTTTTCCTCTTTTTACCTGTGGTTGATGATTGAGATTTGAGACATAAAGTTGAAATATTCCTTATCTCAATTTCATTAAACTTCTGATACAAACATCTACCTTTAAGGAATGAATTTGGGAGTGCCTAATTGAACATTAACATTTAAAATAAAAATGAAATAATATCATTACAAAAGAAGGTATCGATAATTTCCTAAAGGTGGGAATGTAACTCAGTGGTAGAGTGCTTGCCTAGCAAATCTAAGGCCCTGGGTTTTATACCAAGAACTGAAAAAAGTAAACAAATAATAATTTCCTGTATTAGTGATAGATTTTTAAGGTTTTGTCTCCTAGACTACAAGTTAATTAATTAGGCCATATATTTCTCTTTAATAAAGGAACCACCTCTTTAAGAAGAATCCACCCAGAGTACAATCTCACCAATCCAGGAAATCTAAAGAGATTTTGGCAGAAATATTCATAAACCAGGCATTTAAATCTTCTGAAAATATGATCCAAGTTACCACTAAAGGCATGAAAGCTGTAAAGTTAGTTCCACATTTATCAAGTTAAGGTGGGTATAGAGGCACACACCTGTAATCCCAGTACTTAGAAGGCTGAGACAGAAGGATTGCAGGTTTGAGACCAGCCTCAGCAATTGAGTGAGATCCTTCAGCAACTTAGTGAGACTCTATTTCAAAATAAAAAAATAAAATAGGGCTGAGGGTTTCGTTCAGAGGTAGAATGCCTCTGGGTTCAACCTGCAGTATCAAAAAAGAAAAAGAAAAGTTTATCAAGTTAAGTAAAAATATTTTCATATTCTTTATGACTGGAGGGTTTTGATGCCATCTAGCTAATTCTTCCAATTTACTCTCTCTTTCAATTCTCCATCCAAATGTCCATGAACACTATGAGGAGGTAGAATCCTCACAGTAGATACCATAGAGAGCTCACTTACAATTTTCTATCATTTGGAAGCAATATGAAAAGTTACTTGAGTGACATGGGATTGAGAAACTTTCTGAAGCCAACCCATGCTCCCCTTGAAAGAGAATTCTTAAAACATACTACTGCAAAGCAGATAGGAAGATACTCATGCTTTCATCCCTACATTCCACAGACATGTAGGTTTACCTCCCAGCATGAAGCATTACTACTCCCAAAGAGTTCCAGAGAAACACTCACAGTTTTGAAAGAATGCTTTCTGAGGCAGAAAATGACAGCTCCCTGTTCCCAGTCCATACCCACTAGTGCATTTCTTCCATTTGGAGATGACACCCGCTACGAATGCAAGATGGCAGAATGAAGAAGAGTACAGCCAATGTCATACTGCTTCATGGAGATCATTAAGTTGCAGGTAGAAACACAAAGAGAGAGAGAGGCACACTCAGGAGATTGTAGTGATTTTCTACCTTTTATGGCAAAGACTCATACACTGTACTGTACCGTACTATGAAATAATAAATTCCCTTAATCAGAGTATCAAGGCCAAGCAACGAGAGCATAAAACCATTATTGTAGCAGAGTCACATGGACCAAGACTCTAGAATTTTTAAGTTGGAGTAAGCCTAGATGTTAGGGTCAGATACAGAATGTCCCCTGAGGAGCTGGTGTATTGATGTTCACAGTTGATATAATTAAGTCATGACCAAGAACTAGGTGGTAGCATAAGCCTGTGGGGTGTGACTGGAGAAGGTGGGTTCCTGAGGTGGGGCCTTAGGGACTGTGCTTCCATCTTTGAATCCTCTTGATTGCTTGTTTTCTCTCTTCCTGCCTCCATGATGGGAAGGCAGAGCTCTTGCTCTCTCCCTTTTTCTGCTTCCTGCCATCATGCCCAGAACTCCAAAGACTCGGCCTGACATGAACTAAACTCTGAGATCCCCAAAAAACTGAGAGCAAATAAATCTTCCTTCCTCTAAGTTGTGTGGTCAGTTGTCCTGGATTATAACACTAAGAATGTTGGCCCGGACACAGGCAAAAGAATAGGCTATTTAATACGCAATAAACATTAGGTTTACTTTGGGTTGATCACAGTGTTGACTTTTAAGAATTTGGGGGCAAAGTTCTGTAGAGTTGGAAGGAGAAAGAGGGGACCCAAGTGGTTATTTTTTATTAAAATAAAATGAACACAAATAATACAAGTAATAAAAATTTTAACTTCTTGAGTAGAACTGCCCACTACTTAGAAAACAATGAGAAACTGGCTTCAAATCTGGAAGGCAGGTAAGGAGCTTAGAATTCAGCACTCCATTAGAACAACAAGTAAAAAGCTGAGCAAACTGAAAAATCAACAACTCTTCTATAATCATCAGAGGAGTGAGGTCGGAGGATAAACCACTACCCAGAAATTGGAAAGACAAAAGGGCTGATACAGAGAATGACTGTATCAACTTAGACAAGAGCAAAATCCCACAAACAGAAGCCACTATGGGAACCAGTGCTTGGGGAAGAAAACCAGAACTGTAATTGATAAATTGCTAGAGGCTTGGTCAGTGTGGGGAAGTTTGAGAGTGAAAAATGCTGGGGAGGGGGGGTGTCAGTCATAGAAGGTTCCATATATATACACACACACCTGGCTGAACTCCTGGAGGTACAGTATATATACAGTATATAGGTACATTATATATACAGCATATATATATATATATATATATATATATATATATATATATATATATATAGAGAGAGAGAGAGAGAGAGAGAGAGAGATTTTGCCCAGAAACCTATATAATAGATGGGTTTGTAAAATAAAGCTACTGTTGTTCTCCTCCAGATGGTGGCTCCTCATGTGTCCTTGTTCCTGGGGATATCACCATCAAAACCTTCTCTGCAACTGCAGCTGCCCCATGCTAGGTTCCCTGACAATTGGTATAGTGGGTAGGATGAGTTAAATGCCCCCAGCTGCCCTCTGGAGGAGCAGCCCTGGGAGAAACAACCAGGGTGGGGGAAATGTGGCCCTAGCCTCCCTGTGGTTTCCAGTAGCAAAATATCTGATGGTGTGGACCTCACTAGAGGATTGGGACAAGATCCATCACTAGCTGGAAGAAGTCTGGAAGGCTATGGACTGCTGGAGCCTCCTGCTCCAATGTGCATTGGCAGCTCTGAGCAGAATGTCCCACCTGCAGGGTGGCTTGGTCTGGTAGCAGTTGGGAGTGGGGAGACTGAGGTGGCAGGGGTCCTACAAGTTTGATCACGGTGGACTTGGCCGAACTAGGTGGGGCCCAGCCATGGTACTGATGTGGCAGTCCCAGACTGGCAGAGGAGAAGATAGACTGCCAACCCGATGAAGTGCTTCTGGCACTATGGCGACAGCTTCACCTGGACCAAAGATATATGCATTTTACTCCAAAAAAAAAAAAAAAAAAAAAATGCCAAGAGAATGGCTAGAGAGATACTAGAGAAATATGTATGACTGACTTTCTCCCAGACTAGAATACCCAGTTAGCTGGGGAATGGTCTGACCTGAGGTCATATATGGAATTGACTTTATTGGTCCCTTTACAATGTGCAACGAGTCCTGGCATTAGTTGATACGGGAGCATACAGTACTCTACTTTTTGGCAATTCTGACAAGTTTACCAGACCTAGGGCTGCCCTAGAGAGGTAGCAAAGCCATCTTATTACAGTTTAACATGCTCTGGTGACCCAGTAACTTTGAGAATCAGATGTTTATCTCCTAAACAGTAAGACATGTATCTATCCCCCATAGCTGAGTATAGCCTGAGGGTGGGCATATTACAGGGATTGTCTGTGCAGACAACAATTGAAGAATTCCAGCTATGGGTGCGTGTGGTAAAGACATCGCCATCACGCTCCCTTATAATTTCCCTATTCATGAGGATTGTGAATGTATGGCAGTACAAGTTATCAAGGGGAAATAAGAAAATTGGACAGATGATATTGAAGCTAGATGAGACAAGTGTAATCTGCCAAACTCATACCTCATTTGACTCTCCCATGTGGCAGTGTAAAAACCTAAGAATTCCCTGGCACATGCCAGTAGACTGCTAGGTGATAAATGAAGTGATAAAGCCTTTGCATTCAGTGGTATCAAATGTTTTAGAATTGATGGATTATCTGTCACATGACCTGGGACAGTTCCATTATGTTGTAGACTTGGAAAATATCTCTTTCTCCATTGATCCCAGAAGGTCAAAAACAATTTGCTTTTACCTGGGAAGGGTATCAATAGAACTTTTGGTGTTGCCCCAGGAATACCTGCATAGTCTCACCCTGTGTCTTGTGGTTTAGTGGCACAGGATTTAGCCTCTTCGTGGAAGCCTGAGGCTGAACAGTTGTACCATTATATTGATAATATTATGCTAACCTCTGATTCCCTTACAGAGTTAGAAGCAGCTGCCTGCAGTATGCTAGCTGCTCTCCATGAGTGGGGGTAGGCTGTCAATGAAGACATAGTTTGGGGAGCTAGGCATTCTGTCAAATTCTTGGGAGTTGTCTGATTGGGTAAGACAAATGTGATACCCAAAGCAATGAGAGACAAGATACAAGCCTATCCTCAACTGGGAAGAGTCAGACAGTTACATATGTATCTAGGTCTTTGGGCATTTTGGTGAACATTTATACCTCACTTAGCTATGCTTATGCACTTTTACACTGCCTTGTTCATGAGGGGTCAACTTGGAATTGGAATCGGATGTCTGAAATGGAAACTGCATTTACTGCCACCAAGAGGGTGGTGGCACAAGCACAAACTCTGTGAGAAGTAGGACCTGCCCTTCCTTTCCTGCCAACAGTCCAAGTAGATGACACAGGTTTTGGATGGGGGTTATGACAGAAGCAAGCAATATGGCAGAATAGCTCAATTAGATTTCGGTCACAGTTATGGAAAGGGACAAAGTTGCGATACTCTCTCATTGAAAAACAGTTAGCGGCTGCATGTGCTGCCCTCTTAGCTGGTGACCCCATTCCACCTACCCTACTGAAAGTTGGCTGAAGTCCTGGACTTGGATGCCCAGATAGGGATAGTCCCAAAGCCCACTCTGACAAAGTGGGGTGCATACTTAGAGCAACAATCATGATTTTCTAGTAGCCCTTTGTCTGAACAGTTACATGCTTTGCTGGGGTCAGTACAGTTCTGAGCAACAGCCCCTTCAGAATCTATGTAGTGGGAAGTGCCCAAGTCCCTATGTAGAAAGGAAAGCTTTATTGGGGCCAATGCATTTCTGAGTGATAGTCCCCTTAGAACCCATGAAAGTGGGAGATGCTCCAAGTCCCTATGAGGAAGTGACAGCCCCTATACCTACAGAAGTATGGTTTACCAGTGGCTCTTGTCATGGTCAACCACTCACAAGGGTGACTGTGGCCTTAACGCCCACCATGGATATAGTTCGGTACGAGACCAGTGCCAGATGCTCCAGCCAGTGGGCTGAGCTCCCAGTGGTTTGGATAGCCCTCATGAAGGAGACAGGGCCATTACATACCTGTACAGATAGCTGGGCAGTCCATTGGGACTAACCTTGTGGCCACTTTGACAGGCACCACAAGACTGGTTAATTGGGCACCGCCCACTGTGGACAAAGATATGTGCGACGTCTCCCTGTGGAGACGGGATCTCCAGGAAGAAGCTACTATACATCATGTTCTGGGACATAGGCTTTAGCAGGCCCCTGGTAATGATGCCACTGATGCTTTAGGAAAGTCTGGGCCTTCCAACTACCCCTAGAGCCCTGGTCAGTAGCACTGTGGTTACATAAGAAGTTAGAACATACAGGTACCCTCACCATGGGCCTTGTAATCCAGCAGTGAGGATTACCACTTACCTGCACTCAAGCACAAGATGCTGAACAGCAGTGTCCTTGGTGTGCACAACACTATCCACAGAGACATAGGGTTCCTATAAACATGGGACAGATTCCCCTGAGGTACTCAACCTTTCCAAGAATGGCAGGTTGACCATAATGACCAATTGCCAATAGATCAGGAACTCTGGCATATTATGATGGCCATGAATACAGCCACAGGTTTGGGTTTTACCTACCCTGTAGCACAGGTCAATCAGAAATATACTGGAACTGCTTTCAAACAGTGGCCTACGGTTGGCCTTTGGTAGTGGCAAGTGACAGAGGTACTCATTTTATAGGTCAACAGGTACAGACCTGGTCTAAGGACAATGCAATACAGTGGCAGCTGCAAGTTTACTACCAGCCCCAAGCAGCCAGAATGATTAAATGCTTTAATGAATTCCTAAAAGAGAAGCTGAAGGCCTTGGCCCCCCATTGGAAGAGGTGTCAGGCACAAGTGCTCATGGCATTTGTCCAGTATTGCAGATGACTGGACTATTTTACAAACCTGGAGCCATAGCAGCCCCAAATGGGATTAGCGACACCACATAATAAAGGACTTGTTCCTCAGAGAATGTAATAACCCTCCACCCTCTGTTGGGATATGCTGTAGAAAACAGGTGAGGCTGGTTAACAGGGAGGGCATGTAGAGCTTTTGAACATAGCACCTTTTTTGTATAGAACAGGTGAACCAGTCTATGACCAATCGAAATACTGGATGGTTGCTTCAAGAATTCTGTCAGAATGTTACTCACTTACTGGATACCAACCAGAGGTGGGATGAGTGAAATCTAATAGGGACCATGCCCACTGATTTTCTCCCCGATGGCTATCTCTGAGTTTGCAGACCTTATGGCTGACTGTACCTCCCTGCCCATTGGATAGGAAGGTGTAACTGGGGAAGGTCATACATATAGTGACAAATAATCCCAACTCTTCCCCATAACTCTAATAATTGGGACCCTGTACATTACAACTGGCACCTTGTGTGCCAGGCTGCATGGTGGCTTTACCCTTTAGCCTTGTTTATTCCAGGGGGTGGCACTATTGATGGAGAACTGCAGGGGAAAACCTTAGCCTGATATGTTGCAGAAGCTTTAAATACATCCCAACAGACTCTCTTTTAATGTATGAAATCACCCAGATTCGGAAGGTGATTTTACAGAATAGGCCTTGGATATACTCACTGCTGCCCAGGGTGAAATGGGTGCTCTTCTCCATGTACTGTGCTGTGTATACATTCCAGACCACCAGCAGCAGGTACATTTGGGCCTTACAGGAGGACCTGCTTACAACCTAGTGGAACTCACTGGGCTCCTCCTGGAATGAGTATTGACCATCCTCGCCTGTGTGGCTGGAGGACTAATAGTCACTTGTTGTGCCCTCTATTGCTGTTGTTGTCTTTGGGCTAATGTAATGCTCTCTGGGTCAACTCATGCAACACCACCCTGTAGGGAGTGGAGTGTGGGGCCCAGAGGAAGTACAGGCTGGTAGTGAGGACATGACCCTACTAACTCTAACCCCCACAGTCGTGAATGAACCCACTCATCCCTTGCAGGCTCAGATGAGCATTTACTTATGTAAGGATGACGAGGCAGGTCATCCCTCACAGCTGCAGATGTATATACAGTTACATAAGCACAACTAGGTAATATGTAACACGAATGCGCAAGCTACTCTGGCATGATGTGTGCCATTTTGCCTGGAACCCTATAGAAGGGATAAGTCTGTAAAATAAAGCTGCTGTTGTTCTCCAGATGGTGGCTCTGCAGGCATTCTTCTCACTGGGGATCTCACCCCAGAAACCTCCCCTGCAATCACAGCTGGCCCCTGACAGGGCTCCTGACAATTCCCAAAGTATATGTTATGGTGTTAAGAGGGGGGAAACTTCATCTGACTATGGTGTTTAGAGGTAGGGCCTCTGGGTAGTGCTTAGATTAGATTAGGTCCTTAGGGTGGAGCTCCTGTGATTGACTGCTGGCAGCTTTATGAGGAGAGGGAGAGAGAGAATATATAGAGATACACCTACCCGAACAAATAACATCATGTGATTCCGGCAGGGGAGGCCTTTGCCAGGGTCTGTACCATGCTGTTTGTACTGCCATCCTTCAGGTAACAAGTCAAAAGAATCTCCTTTAGTTTATAAAGAAGCCTGCCTCAAATATTTCGTTATGGTAATAAAAGGCTGACAAACTCAGTTGCTTCAAGAAGAAAGAGAACTGATGAAACACAGCAGTTTTCTATCTCTGGGGTGTAACAGGAAATTTTTGCTAAGCATTTCACACTCCCTAAGTGAAGATGAAAAATTAGTTAACACTCTTCTTCTCTTCCGCTTCTCTTCATTTATAGCACCTGAACAGAAACCACTAAAATCAGTGCAAACATTGAAAAAATAAAATAATAAATCATGACCAGGATGTTATATCTTCTCATAGGCACATTTATTAGATGATCCTAAAGCCCTAACAGTCTTTTCATGGAATTCCAATACTGAAATGTTGATGAAATTCCAAGTTACTAGGCTTGATTTCAGACATCTCTAGAGATAGGAGTTTTGTTCCTAAATCCAAATCCTGCCCTATTTGTTGGTGACTTTTATTGTTTGAAATTGTTTTCTACTTAAAAGCAATTCAATAGCTTTTTCTTGCTTAAATTTATAAAATAAATCATTTTACTCTTCCCTTCTCTCTACTTGTCTTATTTTAATCCCCTGCTTCACATATTTTATGCTCTAAGTAGACTAGTTTATAATTTCTCTGGCAAGCCTTGTGCACTTGATCAAGATCTTAGAAAGGAACATGAGATCTTCAGATTGGAAGTGACAACGGAGACCCCCCCCCCCCCCAGCCTGCTCTCCTGTGGGACCTGAGTGTCCTGAGCATTCCATTTTTTCTGGTGAGTAGTTTGGAGTTACACAGAGCTCACCACTTCACAGTGAATCCATGGGCCTGCCCTCGTTCACATCAAGAATGTGGACAGATCAAAAGGGATAAAATATTGGTGTCTCTCTATTGTATAAAAGAACTGATTCTCCTACTTGCCAAAGGCAGCATTTTCAAACTAGAAGTTGGGATTTTAAAAGCTCTGGAATATTTGGTAGTCAGCAAAGCAGCAAGCAGTAAATGTTATGTGGAAAGTAAATTCTACTTGCCAGAAAAGACTACTTATATACCTTTAAATGATAATTTTCTGAAGCTATATAGATATGTATATAGCTATATAATGTTTCATATTTAATATTGTATTTTATACAAATGTATTTATATAAATTAATTTATTTTATTATTGATTTATATTAATGTAATTAACTTATACATACAAGTTAATTGATATACACATAAATTAAGGGATAATAGTTTCTTTCATTATTCTATCCCCAAACCATTTGTTATTCTCCCCTCCCCCCATCCTCTAGTCTTAAACATAACATTAAGATGGAGCCTAGTTAATGGAAAGTAGGAGGCACGCAGGCGGTGAGGTAAACACAGTGTGAGACACAAGAAACTGGCAGACATGCAATAAATTGCATTTTATTCTGGATCATGATCTGGTCATGTGAGTGAAACTGCCCAGCCTCAGTTTCCCTGTCTGTAAAGTGGGAGTGGCGATAACTCCCTTAGCGTCATGGTGAGAGGGATAAGGATCAGTAAGGATCTGTAGAGAAAGCATCTCCTGACACTGTTCCCACGTGTCTGCTGGGCCCAACTCCTAAGCTCAGCTTTAGAATGCCGTTTTCCCGTCTGAGAGACTCTGGTTTTCACAGCACTCTGTAATCTGGATATCCCTGGCCTGGCTGGGCCATGTGATTTTCTACATCTTCTCAAGTTAAATCCTGGGTTCCCATCAGCCAGGGCTCACCCTCCTGAGATGGTTCTGTCCCACAGTATAGTGTAGCACCAAGGCACACACACATGTCCTCCCAACAACCTTGTAATTCTTGATATTGACCTCAAAGTGGCTCTTTCAAGGCCAGCTTCTGGTGGTTCCTCTGAGTCATCTATATATAGTTCTAGACAAACAGGGCCTCAGAGGAGCACAAGAAGCAGGAGTCTGAAGAAGGAAGCCAACATTCACTCACTCATTAATTAATTAATTCATTTAATACCTCATTCTCATTTTTATTTTAAATGTTAATATTTAACTAGGCACTACCCAATTTATACTTGAAAGGTGTATGTTTGCAACAGAAGTTTGATGAAATTAAGATAAAGATTATTTAAACTCTATATCCCAAACCTCAGTAGTCAGTCACAGAACAAAAGAGGTAAAACAGACTAAAACAATCCAGTCTACCTCATATTTTAAATATACAACGTTCTAAAAGTCGAATTCTTGATGTTGACCAGTACAATGACAGTTTTTTTGTTTGTTTTTTGGTGTGTGTGTGTGTGTGTGTGTGTTGTGTGTGTGTGTATATGTGTGTGTTACTGGGGATTTAACATAGGAACATCTTGCCTCTGAGCTACACCCCCACCTAGCCCTATTTTATTTTTTATTTTGAAACAAGTCTAAGTTGTGGAGGGCCTCACTAAATTGCTGAGGCTGGCCATGAACCTGCTATCCTCCTGTTTCAGCCTCCCAAGTACTAAGATTACTAGCATGCACCACTACACCCAGATACATACAGGAGTTTTAAAAGTGAAGAGAGAGAGAGAGAGAGAGAGAGAGAGAGAGAGAGAGAGAGAGAGAGACTTGTAGAGTGGTGGAAGGGGATTAGAGAAGGGAATTGGGAAGGAAGGAGGGAGAATCAAAGAAGGAAACAGTTCAAATATTACTATGGCAGTATATGAAAGTCTCACCACCAGTCTTACTAACACATGTGGGCAGGAAGAGGGAACAGGGTGAGATGTGGAGGAAAATATACAAAGAGCTGTATGTGTGCACATCTTTAACACATTGAACCTCACTATGATGTATAATCGCAATGCACTAATGAAATGACTGTTTTTAAAAAGGAGACACCACTTCACTTTGGGTGGAGAAGAGGTGAGTCATGGAGGGGAGACTCTGGCCGCCATGTGGAGGCCGGGGATTTTCAGGTCACCCCCATAGAGATGGCCGGGCAGGGAGGTGGGACTGTTTACACGGCAGTGAGATGGTAACAAGAAGATGAGAAACCAAAGCAGAGAGGGTAGCCAAACCCTGCAGGAATTCTCTGAGCCAAGAAGTCTTCTTCCAAGCTTTTAGAAGGTATCTGTGGCTTCAGATGCAGCTCCCGGGAGCTGCTGATCTGACCTGTACACAGCCTCTCACTCCCAACTTCCCATCGCCATAGTTTAACATGCAGTCATCGATTTTTGCTTTCTTAGATGCCTAATCTCTTTAAACTGGGCAGGACACCTCTGTTTCTTCTCTAAATCCCCACAACACCTACAAGAATACTTCTCTGATATATACAGTGACTTCTTACCACGAAAGCCTTGTAGATGCAGGGCGATTTTTCCCCTTCATAGATCTATGGGTGGTTGGTTCAGAGATAAAAGACAGCCTTTCTATGTGTGAAAAAACGCCTTACTAAATGTCCCACTTCCTCGGGAAGCAATGCATTATTTTCTCCATCTGGCATATGCTAAATAGTTGTGAAAATACAGGAAGTTCCTGTGAATTTCCTCAAAAAAATTTTGACAGGCTTTGCACTATTTTAGACTATTCTGATTTGTATTATGACATCCAAACTGAGACAAAACCAAATAAAATAATATAAAATAATAAAATAAAGTAAAACCAGGTCAGGCAGTATGACGCTTTCCTCACCTTCTGTGTAACAAGTAGGAATACTTATATAAACAAAATCCTAGAGTGAAAACAAAAACAAGGAAAGATTTTGTTTTTGAAACGCCTGGAGTTGAAATTAGCTCAGTCATTTTAAGTTGTTTTATCAACATTTTGGGAACATTTACTAAAATATTTGGTTTGTTTATATCATAGAAACATGGAGTATCTGAACTCCATGAAGCTTAGCAGTATGTTAGTCCAGTCTCTTCTTTTTTTTCAGATGAAGAATCACAAGTCCGTAAGAGGTTGTGATTTCCCAAAGATCACACAACCAGTTAGAAGCAGAGTAAATGCTAGAATCCAATTTTCAAAATTCTTAGTGCAGTTTTCTTTCTTTTTTTTTTTTTTTTTTTGCGGTACTAGGGATTGAACTCAGGGGCATTCTACCTCCGAGCTATACCCCCAGCCCTATTTTTTATTCTTTATTTTGAAACCGAGTCTCACTAAGTTGCGGAGTGCCTCACTAGGTAGCTGAGGCTGGCCGCGAACCCGGATCCTCCGGTCTCAGCCTCCCGAATGCTGGGATTAC
>PVLC010002871.1:93822-106804 GCA_004027655.1 Graphiurus murinus | reverse complement strand
GCTTGTAATCCCAGCATTCGGGAGGCTGAGACCGGAGGATCCGGGTTCGCGGCCAGCCTCAGCTACCTAGTGAGGCACTCCGCAACTTAGTGAGACTCGGTTTCAAAATAAAGAATAAAAACTAGGGCTGGGGGTATAGCTCGGAGGTAGAATGCCCCTGAGTTCAATCCCCAGTACCGCAAAAAAAAAAAAAAAAAAATGAAAACAGGTGAGAAAATATTAGATAAGACAAATAAATGAAGAAAATGCAAACCGAGAGCGTTTTGGTGTTTGGGTGACCATATCATCCGCAGAACCCGGGCTTTAAAAAAGTTTTCTGTTGCAATGTTGTTTTCTTACTTGAACATTTTGCTGCATTGAATCTTAAAGGCCTCACACAGTTGCTATCAATCTTAACCCAGAGCCAGCTTAGAATGGGTTTTGTTAATAGGAGGCTTACTCAAAGGACTCGCCCTGAAATCATTCTGGAACAAAGCAAGGAATAAATAAAATTCCTCATAGGGCACGGCAAAGGAGCAGCCAGACGGAATGTATAAAACCAAGTGGGAGATGTGTTTCCACTTGGTTTATAATTCCAGTTCATTCTTAGAAAAGTAGGGGACAGAGGAGAATTTCTAATATTAACGAATTCAGTTGTGTTTCAGAAAAGATTTTGACCCAGCCACTTTCTCCTTTCCTGGGGAGAACCAGGGCCATTGAAATATATAACTCGCTGGACAAAGACCGGAAATGGGCCGAGTTCTGAAAATGCTTTGAGGAAGCTAATTGACCATGTTGTTTTTGTTTGAGGGGAAAGGAATTCCCTTTGAAAGTACAGGAGGTGCTTGTTCCTGTTTAGCTGCCACGCTGTCTGCTGATAAGATAGATTGGTGTAATCTCATGTTTTATACTCCATTGTATATGGGAAGCAGTAAAGCTCATGGCAATACTACTGAACTCAACAATTCTATGTTATAATTGATGATTAACCCATCATTATTAGAATATTATTTTGCTCTGTGCTCAGTGTGTGTGTGTGTGTGTGTGTGTGTGGTACTGGAGATTGAACTCAGGGGGATTCTGTCTCTGAGCTATACCCCCAGCTCTATTTTATCTGTTTTTCTGAATTTTGAAACAGGGTTTTGCTAAATTAATGTGCACTGGCCTCGAACCTACGATCCTCCTGTCTCAGCCTCTCAAGAACTGGGATTATAGGTGTGCTTAATATGACCAAGGATAGAGACTAGGAACACTGTTTTTTGGCCAAATTGGCCTTCTGTTATTCAATACTCATTAGGAGTGGGAAGAGGAATAGGATAGGGACAATCTGTTTATGATGATCAGAAGCCAGCACCGTCACAAACAGTGTAGGAACAGCTCAGACTCCCTGCAGCTCTGTCCTGGTCAGTTGATGATTAGGGAGGAGAGCCACACTTGGAAACGGGCTTGGACACGTCTCCTCAGTCATTCTGTAGATGTTGGTATACGCAAATGCTCCTCTATCATCTCTGCTAATATGTGTGTTGCCTTGAGAGTTTGAAAATTTTAAGAATTGAGTCATATAGGAAAGTCTTTTATCATGAAAAACAACCCTCAAATCTCACAATGTTTTTTATCTGGTTTCCTTGCAGTTATTTCTTAATAACCAGATATTGATCTGGCTTCTTGGCCTTTTCAAACAATGAGCTCTTGGAATTATTAATTTTATTTTTGCTTCCTAACTCATTACTTTGATTTTAATCTGTTATTAATTTTTCCTTCCGCTCTTTAAATCTTTTTATTGTTCCTTTCTACTTGAGTTGAAGGTATAACTTATTTTTATTCTTTCTTGTTTAAATTATAAAATAATTTAAAATGATGACATTTCATTCCAATATAATTTGGTAGCCTTTTGTAAATTTTCATAAATAATGTCATTGTTGATATTTTTCTACAAAATAGACTACTGTCATACTGATTTCTACTTTCACTCAATAATGGTTTTGTTTAGACAAGCTTTGGTTTTCAAGCATATTTTTTTTCTTTAAAAAGATGACAAATATCTAATTTTGTTTGCTTTTGCATTTAGGGTCACAGTGTTTGTATAAGCTTTACTTTTGGGAATTTACTGAGAACTTATTTGTGGAAATAATTAGAAAATATTTCATAAGGAAGTATTTCCTCTGAGCAGTATAAAGTTTGCTATATAAAAATCAAGTGTTGCTTATTAACTCCCATATGATTCTATTTTATCTTTGCTTACTACTTTACATGAAAAGAAGGTGTTTATCTACCCCATGTGCTCTGCACTTTATCAATTTCCTTGTATTTCTACCTTTTATGTATTTCAAAGTTGTTTTAATCAAAGTAGCATCTGCATTATAACAGGAAATCTTTGTACTCTACAACACTATAATGGTGGAATCATGTCATGATACATTTGTCCAAACCCACAGAATATGCAACATCAAGAATGAACTGTAAACTGGATGTGGTGGCACACACTTGTAATCCCAGTACTTGAGAGGCTGAGACAGGAGGATCCGAGTTTGCAGCCAGCCTCAGCTACTTAGTGAGGCACTCCGCAACTTAGTGAGACCCTGTTTCAAAATAAAGAATAAAAAATAGGACTGGGGGTATAGTTCGGAAGTAGAATGCCCCTGGGTTCAATCCCTGGTACCACAAAAAAAAAAAAAAAAGAAAAGAATGAACTGTGCAGTGGCCCATGCCTGTAACCCCAGTACTTGCAAGACTGAGACAGGAGGATCACAGGTTCAAGGTCAAACTCAGCAACTTAATGAGGCCCTCAGCAATTTACATTATGTTAAGTGAGATTAGCCAATCACAAAAAGTAAAGGGTCATATGTTTTCTCTAGTAGGCACAGGACAGGGAGTAATTGGGATACAATAGGGACTCTGGATAATGGAGGAGAAACCTCAGTGGAGCCAGGGAGGAGATCTAAGGGTAGGGGAGGAGGAAGACTGAGGAAATACTGCCATCCACAATGTGTAAATATGTGAATATACCAACGTCAACCTTGGTACTCTGTATTGGGAGGAAGGGAAAGGGGGGGGGGCACCAAAGGCTGTGTACGTATATCACTGTCAACATGATTTATATTATGATGTAAGACTATTACGCACCAATAAAAGCACATTAAAAACATAAGAAAAAAAGGAGGAGGGGATTGAGTGTGTAGTTCAGAGGTAGAATACCCTTGGGTTCAATCCCTTCTACCAGGAGAAAAAAAAAAAAAAAAAAGAACTGTAATGTAATCTGTAGACTTTGGACGATGTGTCAATGCAGGTTCATCAGCAGTAATAAATGCAGCACTCAGGTGTCAGTATTGGTAATATCAAATGCTATGCATGTTTGCTAAACCTAAAACTGCTGGAAAAAATATAAATTTTCCTTTAAAAGGAGGGTATTATAAAAGGATACTCTAGTTAGCTAGGAACTCTGCCTCCAGAGCCAGATCAAGGCAGTGGGACCTTGAACAAATTATATAAACTCATTGTGACTTATTTTTTTCTATCTATAAAGCTGGAAGAGGGTTTGTTTCTAAGTTCAGTATCTGGTCATGCTAAATGCTCATCAAATGTTGTTACTTTTAATTATTATCAATACAATTCAAGAAATATTATTTTCATTTTCTATTCTGTATTTTATTGGATCCTCCGTACTTACATTGTCAATAGATTGATTCTAAAAGTTGAAGCCCCATAAGTATTTTTCATTGTTACAAATATTTAACTACATTCATTGTAGAGGCAAGATATGTGCTATGATTATATTTCCTTAATTATAAAGCCATCTGAAGGAGAACATTCAAGTGCATAGTTCCTTTTTTTTCCCTTTGGTATGTGTGTGTGTGTGTGTGTGTGTGTGTGTGTGTGTGTGTGTGTGTGTGTTACTGGAGATTTAACCCAGGGACATTCTGCCTCTGAACTACACCTCCAGCCCTATTTTATTTTTTATTTTGAAACAGTTTCTCACTAAGTTGCTGAGGCTAACCTTGTGCCTATGATCCTCCCATCTCAGCCTCCCAAGTACTTGGATTACAGGTGTGTGGTATAGTTCTTATCATTCAACAATTGTTTAAAATGCTACATTTTTAGACCATGCCTTCCTTTGTTGACCAGTTTTTTGTTTATCCTGGATTTCTGATTGCCTTTTCTTTTTCTAGCTGGGGCAGGGGGAGCATTGATCTTTATTATTAGATCACTATTATTTTCAAGATTCATGATTATTCTACATTTTGCTTGAAACCTGTTGTATTCTTTGCTTCAGAATCCATTGAGGTTCTATCCTAATTGGTTAATTTCCTTTATATCAGCATCATGACTTTCTTGTACAACTTTTTACCTTTCCCTGGCTGCACTGCGTATCTTTTTTTTAAAATCACACTTGTGACTCCCTTCCTTCCTTCCTTCCTTCCTTCTTTCCTTCCTTCCTTCTTTCCTCCCTCCCTCCCTCCCTCCTTTCCTTCCTTCCTCCCTCCCTCCCTCCCTCCTTTCCTTCCTTCCTTCCTCCCTTCCTCCCTTCCTCCTTCTTTCTTCCATACTGGGAGTGAACCCAGGAGCATTCTACCTTTAAGCTATGGTTGAGCCCAGGAGCATTCTGCCTTCAAGCTACATACCCAGCCCTTTTTAATTTTTATTTCGAAACAGTGTCTCGCTAAATTGCTGAGGCTGACCCCCAGCGTGCGCTCCTCCTGTCTCAGCCCCTCAAGTACTGGGATCACAGATGTGCGCCACCAGGCCCAGCTCACACTTGTGATTTCTGCGTTCCATTCAGGTACTTCTTCTCAGATCCCTGCTACTCAGTGGGTCCCCCACCCCCAAAGTGGCTTCCTTCTGGTTCCCCTTCTTGCTGCCTCAGCCCGGAGCTCCAGGTCAGCTCCTTTCTTGCTTCTAGTTCTGGGTGACTATCATCCGGGTTCTTTTCTTGATTTATCTCCTCACTTGACTGGAGCAAATCCTCAACTTAAAGGCACATGGGAGGCCTGTTTTCTGAGTCCTTGCTTTTCTGAATTTTTAGTCTTTTCTCACATTTAATTGAGAGTTTGGCTGAGTACTGAGGTTTAGATGGGAAGTTATTTTTCTCAGCCATCTAAAAACCCCTAATTCCACATCTTTTAGTATTTAGTTAGTTTGCAGGGATTTGTTTTTCTCTGTTCTTACCTTTCACAGTCATACTGAGAGCCGTGCATTCTTTTCCTTCATCCTTTTTGGTAAAATGATTTGAAGATATAACTTCCTTTTAAGCCCTGGAAAATTTCCTTCCATTATTCTTCCCCTCCATTTTTTTTTCCTAAACTTATTGAATACTAAATCTTCTGAGTTAATCCTCTGTGTCTCACCTTTTCTCTCCTCATATTTGCTGTCTTTTTTATCTTTTTGTTCTCTTTCTAAGAGTTATCTGCTACGGCTAACTTCTAACCCTTCTATTTTGTGTAGCTTAGCGATTGTATTTTTAGCCTCCAAAAGCACTTTCTTATTTCCATATTCTCTTTTTCCACAACATCCTGTCATGGAGGCAGCCTCTGTTTGAATCTCTCTAAGGATGCTGGCTAGAATTTTATTTTTTAAAAAAGCTCTCCACAGTTTATTTCTTTTATGTTGCAGGCTGCTTTCAAATCTTTGATGTCTTTGGATGTCTGTTCATATTTAGAATGAGGGAATTGAAGGATCGGAACCTTCACGTACATGGGTAGATCTCGTGAAGCAGTCGTCTTCTCCATTGCTTGCACAGGGAATGGGGAAAAGTCCCTACCTCTGGGTGCTGTGATTACGGGTTTTCTCTAGGGCGCCAACACTCATCCTAATTTTCCTCATTCTCTTCCAGACATACATGTGTGTGTGTGCGCGCGCGCGCGTGTGTGTGTGTGTGTGTGTGTGTGTGTGTGTGTGTGTGTTACTGGGAATTGAACCAAGGGCATTCTACATCCAAGGTGTACCTTCAACCCCTTTCATTTTTTGTTGTGAAACGGTCTTCCTAGGTTGCTGAAGCTGGTCTCAACACTATGATTCTCCTATCTCAGCTTCCTAAGGTGTATGCCACCATTTCCAGCTTAGGCAGTGTTTTCTATGCTCTTATTATTATTACTATTATTATCATTTATGATTGTACTGAGGATTGAACTCAGGGGTGCTCTACCCTGGAACTCACTTCCCAAACCCCCTTTCTTGTGGTACTGGGAATCAAATTCAGGGGTATTCTATCTTGGAGCTACACCCCCAGCCCTATTTTATTTTTTATTTTGAAACAGGGTCTCACTAAGTTGCAGAGGTTGGTTTCGAACCTGTGATCCTCCTATCTCAGCCTCCCAAGTACTGGGGTTACAACTGTGTGCCACCAAGCCTGGCTTATTTTTTATTTTGAAACAGGGTTTTGCAAGGTTGATGAAGAGTCTCCCTAAGTTGCTGAAGTGGTCTCAAACCTGCGATCCTCTTGTCTAAGTCTCCCAAGTACTGGGATTATAGGTGTACACCCAGCTGGTCCACCATTTTTATGAAGCTAAAACACTAAAAGTATAATCAGTGTTCAATAGGAATACATATTTAAATTATGTTAGGTGTTTCTATATAATGTTGGAATTAGAAAGAAGCAGTTTTTATTAAAAGGACGGAACTTCCTTTTCTCCTTAAAACAATGGATTTAAATGTGTTTCCAGGTAGAGTTGACATATCTGAGCTGAGGCCTGGGAAATATCTCTTACTGAAAAGCCCAAGTCATTCATTCCATCAAAACTCAAAGAGAAGCCGGGCGTGCTGGCGCACACTTGTAATACCAGTTACTTAGGAGGCTAAGACCGGAGGATCCCGGTTCTCAGTCAGCCTCGGCTACTTAATGAGGCTCTCCCCAACTTAGTGAGAACCTGTTTCAAAATAAAGAATAAAAAAATAGGACTGGGGGTGTAGCTCGGAGGTAGAATCCCCCTGGGTTCAATGCCCAGTACAAACAAACAAACAATCCTCAAAGAGAATACTAATTATTTTCCAATTTACTTGGAGGCAGGATGAAATCAGTGGTCTCTTCTCTGACCACCCAAACCGGCAGCTGCCCTGAATGCTTTTTCTTGTTCCTTTGTATATTGGGGTCTTTTGGAGGTTTTTCTCTCAATAAGCTAGTGAGCATTTCCCTGTGTCTAGAACAACCTCCCAGACCTGCCTGTCTCATTTTGACAACCAGAACCCCATGACTGCTAGCAGTTTCCCCCTACTTTAATCTGTGCATGTATGGCACTATATTTTTTGGCTGCTCTAAAGCAGACTGCCAATTAGATCCAAATGTGTCTGACAGACTGAGAGAAGGTGCTGGTGGCCAAGTTTCCATCAGTGGTTACTACTGGTTGGTCCTGCAGCCTTCTTTTCGCTTAGGAACAGAAACCTACTCTCATCTTTAATCTTCGGGTTGGGACTTAGGCAATGGGGAGGAGAAAGTCTCCTAACAATTAAATTCTCTTTGTATTTCAACTTTTTGTTTTCTTTCTTGCCTTTTGTGTGTGTGTGTGTGTGTGTGTGTGTGTGTGTGTGTGTGTGTGTATTACTAGGGATTAAACCCAGGGGTGTTCTACCTCTGAGCTACATCCTCAACCCTATATTATATTTTATTTTGAAACAGAGTTTAAGTTGCTGACAGTCTCGCAAAGTTGCTGAGGCTGGCCTTAAAACTGTAATCCTCCTGTCTCAGCCTTCCAAACACTGGGATTACAGGTGTGTGCTGCCAGGCCTGGCTTCAACTTTTTGTTTTCTTTGTAACACAGGAGAGTTGTGGAATGCCAGGTGGCTGTGGTTCACTTGTTCAAAAGAGGCGTGCTTTCTGTTTTCTCAGGTATAGAAGGATGAAGGGGAAAGGGCAGAGAGCCATGTTCATGGAAAAACAGCCCCATGCCTGCAACTGGGCTGGGTGTTTTCCCGTGTGGTCTTATGTGATTCTTGAACAACTCCAGAAAACACGGATTCCTATTTAGGCTACTACTCAGGAAGCTGCAGTTCCAGAAAGAAAAATCAAGGCTTCTCTGTCGTGCGCATTGCAAGTGTACAAATTCAGACAGGCATCCTTCAACAGCCTGGGCTATTTCCACTGCACTGTATAATAATGTGATCATGGTGTTTATTCCTCTAGAGCCATGAGGGAGATTTATGAAAACCTTGAGTGCACACTGGGAATGGGATCGGGATAAACTTCAGTTTCTTCAGACTAGAAACCCACCCGTAGTCGCCAAGAAGGGCCGGGGATCTCATTCCTAGATCTCAACCTTTGTGTTATTCACCAATGGGCTGGCGTTTTTAAATCTTATTCCTGGACTGTGGTTTCTTGAAACCAGAGTCATGTTCTGGGAACTAAACTGTGCCCGGGGAAAAGGATTGAGGCAAAAAGAAAAGAAAAGAAAAAGCAAAGCAAATAATCTCTCTTTTTTGTAATGAGTCACAGAGTCTGCATTTGGACAGTCATTGACACCAGCTGGGGTGGTTTTTGTCCATTTCTTAAGGAGAATCCTAACAATGATTCACAGGGCCTGAGACTCATTTGTGGTGCCCATTAATTCTAGAAACTCAAAATGCATTCATTTGAATTTAAAATTTTTTTTTCTTTCTCCTCTGTGCTCATTTTCTAGGAATGAAATTAGATATTTGGACTGCTTTACACAAAACTCGGTGCAGTATGCTGCAGAACCACCCTTCAGGGAAGGGAGATTTATTGTCACCAGAACTTTAAGCCATGGTGAATAGCCTAGAGCAGAAGTTGGTAAGCTTTTCTGGTAAAGTGTCAAATAATAAATATTTTCAGCTTCGTGGGCCATATGGTCTCTGTGGGAACTACTCAGTTCTGTTGCTGCAGTGTGAAGGCAGGCATAGGCAGTATGTAAATGAACAGGTGTAGTTATGTTCCAATAAAACTTTATTTACAAAAACACAAGGAGGGCCACATTTGGCTAATATGTATAGCTTGCCAAATCCTGGCCTAGAAGATGTCTCATATTTTTCTATGTATAGGATAGTCATGGCCAAGCATATAGTAAAGGCTTGATAAGATTTTTTCTTTTAATGGTAATGGAGATTGAGCCCAGGGCAGTCTACCTCCTAGCTACACCTCCAGCCTTTGCAATTTTTTTTAAACATGATCATGCTAGGATGCTGAG
The DNA here is from genome assembly GCA_004027655.1 of Graphiurus murinus. Classification (NCBI taxonomy): domain Eukaryota; kingdom Metazoa; phylum Chordata; class Mammalia; order Rodentia; family Gliridae; genus Graphiurus; species Graphiurus murinus. Next base: position 97,697 of record PVLC010002871.1, on the reverse strand, counting down.
AGTCTTGCTGCATTGCTGAGGTTGTCCTTGAATCTGTGATCCTATTGTCTTGCCTCTGGAGTACTGGGATTACAGGCATGCACCACAGTATCTGGCTTGTTTTCTTTTCTCTCCTTTTTTTCCTCTTTTTCTTTTCTTTTCTTTGTAGTACTGGGGATGGAACCCAGGGGTCTTCTCCCACTGAGCTGTACACCAGCCCTTTTTATCTTTTATTTTGAAATATGGTCTTGCTAAGTTGCAGAAGCTGGCCTTGAACTTGTAATCCTCCCATCACAACCACTCAAATACTGGGATTATAGGCATGTACCACCATATCTGGCCTCAATAACTTTTTAAAACTGACTGAATGCATATATAAAGAAACATCAGAACATCTCCAGACTATTACTATCAACTATGTTACAAATTAAGAAAGGCATTGGTAGAAATCGACTCAGTTTTATAGACAGTAGAATAAAACATAAGAAACTAGAGCCCCAGGAAGTTGAATTCTACATTTTAATGTAGAATGATCATTTTAATGTAGAATTCAAGCTTCCTAATTCCATTATATGCTGCATTTACTGAGCTCCCTTAGTCTATACAAATTTATATCACTTTATTATAGGATAAGTTGCTTCTTTCAAAGAGAATAATATTAATTTCTGTGAACCAGATAAGGTTCTCTGGCCAGGTGCAATGGCTCATAACTGTAATCCAAGCTACTTGGAAGTCTGAGAGAGGAGGATCAGAAATTCGAGGCCAACCTGGGCAACTTGGCAAGACCCCATCTTAAAATAAATAAAATAAATGAAATGACATAAAATAAAATGGGCCAGGAGTGTAGCTCAGTGGCAGAGTACTTGTCTTCCATGCATGAGGCCCAGGTTCCATCCCCAGTACCTCACACACACATACAAAAACAACAACAACAAAAAAAAAGGCAGATAATATTCTCTGTTGCATCAGAGAACCAAGCTCAAACAGACTTAAACAATACAGGGAGTTTGTTGGCTGATGAAAAGGAAGAGTCTAGGTGTAGCGTGGGCCCCAGGCAGGCTTGACTCAGTCACGCAAAGTTCCTGAGGACCCGGCTCCTCTGGTCCTGTCTGCCACCTGACCATCTTCATTGTCAGATTTCACCTTGCCAGGCGGCCTTTGAGGTCTTCTTGCTTGGGAATGGTGGAGTAGGGGACATGAACTCTCCTTTAAACTTCTGCTGACCTTAGCAGATGAAAGAAACTGGGCTTAGATGAGAGTGGCCTAGGGCTCCGTGGCAGAGCGCTTGCTTAGCATGTGTGAGGAGGCCCTGGGTTCATGCCTCAGTACCACACACCACACTCCACACATGCACACAGGCACACACGCATGCACACACTCACACACACGGGGACTGACATCTTTCCTGGATGAGATGAGGGAGCAGGATGAAATTCAACCAGTCAGTTGAGCACTTGGCAGTCTTGAGAACTGGGAATAAACAAGAGAGCACAGATGCTCTAGGGAGAGGGGCGGCTCAGAGGTGTGCAAGAGCCCCGCAGGTTTGCTTAGGCCAGAGCTGTTCAAAATCACTGGAGAGGGAGGGGTGGGATGGACAGGCAGAGACGGACCAAATCCTGAAGTCCCTTGAGGGAGGAGGCAGCTTTGATCTCTAAGATGAAGGCTGTGTGGCTGAAGAACTTTGAGCGAGGAAGTGAGGAGATGAGACAAAGATATCAGAACAAATTCTGCTGGCCGATTCCTGGAAGCGGGTATGGCGGACCTGATCCAATCAGCTGGAGGTGGAGTAGCGCTGGGAGGCCTGGAGGAGAGGAGAGGAGTCAGAGGGCCAGCAGATAGCTGGATCAGGGGAGAAGTGAAGCACCCAGTGAGACTGGGGGGGCTTCAGCAGCGGGGTGCAGATAGTATCCCCAAACCTTGATAGGTAAACAGACATGTTGCCACATTTTCCTTTGAGGGTGTGTACACGGGAGTCTGGTGTGTCTTGAGTATTTTTCTAGAGATGTGGATGGGGAGAAGCCGAGTGGAGGTGATAGTCAATTAGGATACCAGACAGTGTCCTAATTGCTCAAGCCAGGGTGGAACCTACAGAAAGGTCTGTAACTAGTTTACACCCTGGTCTGACTGTGTCTTAGAAGAGTCCTAGCCAGATGGAATTCAGATGCACCCGCAGAGCCCCAGGGCTATCCCGTCTTTTCAAATCCACTGGGTGGAAAGCATATTGGAGAGACACCCTCCTCTCTGTCGAATCTCTTTTGGCTTTTCTGGCTAAGGGAAGACATTCTAAACCATTAAAGGCACTGTCAGCCCTGGAGGGGGAAGAAATGCGTTTCATTTGCTTTTGCAAGGATCCTGGCAGGAAGAGTTCCCGAATGAAAATGCCTTAGGCATCCTGGCAGTGAAGGCCCAGAGCCCTGTGTCCCTCTGTGTCTCAGCCAGGTCCCATAAAGAGCGTTTGCCAAACCCACAGGGGTAGTGGCGGTGGCGGTGGTGGTAAAGAAAATTGGAAGGAGCTCCGCCATTGTTCTGGCCGTGGGAATGTGTGTCAGGAATATCGTTCCAGCCTCTGCAAAAGGGCTCCCAGCTCTGCTTCCTGGAAACATCTTGCATTAAGTTCGCAATGGTACCAGTTCCTGGGCCAGCCTGCCAGTGACCAGGGAAAGGATGGGTGGGTTCTCAGAGATAGCGGTGTGGTGGTTAGAGCTTTGTGGGAACTGTCCCCTTTGGGAAGGGTTTCTGAAGCCTTCAAAGTCTTGAATGGAAAGAATTGTGGGTGGGAGGTGAGTTGAAGATATGATTTAATAAAAGCTGATTTTTTTATATGTATATATATTAAATTATTATCTGAATTGTACATATTTAGGGGGTACCATGTGATAATTTGATATATATATATACTCATATATATTATATATGTATGTAATATGTATACATACATACATATATATATATATACACACACACACACAATATGTAATAATCAAACCAGGGTAGCTAACATTTCTACCACCTTAAACATTTAAACATATTTTTAAGGTGGTGTGGTGGCACACACATCTGTAATTTCAGTACTTGGGAGGTTGAAACAGAAAAATCACAGATTCAAAGCAAGACTCAATAACTTGGTGAGACTTTCAGAAACTTACCTGTTTCAAAATAAAAAATAAAATAGGGCAGGGGGAAATGTAGCTTGGAGGTAGAATGCATCTGGGTTCAACCTCAGCATCACACATGCACACACACACAAATGTTTTTTAATTGACACATAATTATTGTACGCATTTATGGGTGCACAGTGGGATATTTCAGTACATGTGTATATACCGATCAAATCAGGGACATTAGCATTTCCATCTCCTCATTCAGGACCTTCTTGCACTCCTCTCTTCTAACAATTCATAAAATATACAATAGGTTACTGTGAACCATATTCCCTGCTCTGTTCTGTAGAACACAGAATTTATTACTTCTAGTGAATTGTGTCTGGGTACCTGTCACCTTGAATGATTCTGTAGTTTGAAAGTGCTTAAAGATCAGGGTAAAAAAGATTCTAAACCGAAATGCAACATCATGCATTCTCAGGAGAGATCTAGGAAGCTTTCTAAAGCTTTAGCTGGAGCGAGTTGCTTTTCAGGTAAAACCTGTCCCTAAGCCATAGCTGAACAGGTAATGGAGTCTCAGGCAAACAGGAGGATGGGAGCTGGGCGTGGTGGCGCACGCTTGTAATCCCAGCATTCGGGAGGCTGAGACCGGAGGATCCGGGTTCGCGGCCAGCCTCAGCTACCTAGTGAGGCACTCCGCAACTTAGTGAGACTCGGTTTCAAAATAAAGAATAAAATATAGGGCTGGGGGTATAGCTCGGAGGTAGAATGCCCCTGAGTTCAATCCCCAGTACC
>PVLC010002871.1:0-93722 GCA_004027655.1 Graphiurus murinus | reverse complement strand
CAAAAAAACAAAAAAACAAAAAAACAGGAGGATGGGTACACAGAGAGATGAAAGGCAGCGGTGAAGACAGCTCTCCAGTCTTCTCTGGATCTGAGTCGCTATGTAGACACCTATTAAAATGCCAACTCCTGGTATAATGGCAAAGAAAGAGATCTGCTCTTTGTAGGCAAAAAGGAAGCTGTTTTAGGCAAAAATGAAGCTGTGTGAGAATTCTGTGCAATCCAATTCAGCAGCCTGTGTTGGACGTTCACCATGGGCTGGGCATTGAGTTGTGGCTGAAGGTCAAGGGGGTGGATTTGCCACACTCGCAAGGTGGTGGCACTATCACAAGGTGGTGACACTGTCACAAGGTGGCCACTGTCACAAGGTGGTGACACAGGCCACACTTGCAAGCTGCTTCAGGTCTTTAGGGAAAGACTGGCTCCTTAGAGTAATTCCTGCACAAATCCCAGGCTGCGCTCACTCTAGGAAAGGCATCAATGGGATGGCCAAACAGGTGGAAGTATTCTCTCTGGAGACGTAGGGGAGGCATCAGGGAAGACTCGAGAGGTGCACAGAGAGGCCGAGTGGGAGAGGGCTACAGCCGAGAGCGCAGGGAGATGGCAAGGGCTGCACTTCCCAGCAGACAGCCAGGTAGGATCAGCCTGTTTCCCTCGGTGGTTGGAATGTGAGTCAGCGGCTCTCTCTCAGTAGTGCATCAACCAGTAGTTTAACACCTGGCTGAGGCTAAGGCAAGCTTAGCAGGTAGGGTGGAGTGGAGTGGGAGGAAGTTTCCATAAGAACAGACAAAACACAAGGGCCTCTGACCTTTCCTAGTTAAATGGCTAAGCCAGGAATGGAGAAGAGTGGGAGTTTTAATTTTTTTTCTCCCAGTCTGTTTTTCCTTGGTTAATATTTATTGAGTCCTTCTTGGGCACCGTGGAAACCCTCTGATTGCAGGAATGTGCAATCAGAGGAAGGAGGTACAGAAATACACAAGTGATTTTTTTTTTTTTTTTTTTTGAGATTCTGAAGTTGCTGAAAGCCATCATCTATCAAAGCATTTTTCTTAGTCTGCTGTTCTGGGCAAGCCATGACAAAGAACGGTCCTTCAAGTTGGGCGTGGTGGCTCATGCCTGTAAGTCCTTGAAAGCTAAGACCGGAGGATCACAGGTTCAGGGCCAGGCTCAGAACCTAGTAAGACCCATAGCAACTTAGTGAGACCCTGTTTCAAAAAAAAAAAAAAAAAAAGAGCTTGGGGTATAGCTTAGATGTAGAATGCCCCTGGGTTCAATCCTCAGTACCAAAAAAAAAAAAAAAAAAAGAAAAAAAAAAATAGTCCTTCATGGGCTCTTGTTTCATATATTTTTTAATATATGCACTTCTGAAAATTTGAGTAAATTATACACTCATCTCATTCTAATTCAGCGACTGCTTTTGGAGATGACTCAATTGGAATGTTGCACAGCATTTTTAGGGGTCAGCAAAGCCCATCTGAAGAACTGGAGGAGCCAGGTATGGTGGTGTATGCCTGTAATCCTAGTACTTGCGAGGCTGAGACAGGAGGATCCCAGGTTCAAGGCCAGTCACAGCAATTTAGCCAGACCCTGTTTCAAAATAAAATAGGGCTGAGGATGTAGCTTGGAGGTAGAACATCCCTGGGTTCAGGTCCCAGTACTACTACCACAAAAAAAGAAAGAAAGAAAACAGTAGGCAGAAGTGATCCTATAAACCTTACAGGAGGGATGGCTTGGGATAAGGGAGTATGGATGGGTCAGGAAGTTTCATTTTTGAATAATTTTGTCCCCTGGCACCATGCTAAGTATTTTATGGGCACTAGCTCAGTAGTCTTAAATGTCCTATATGAAATAGGTAGTATTTCTACGTAATGATGAAGAAACCAAGACTCTGAGAGGTTAAGTGACGCTCCCAAGGCTCAGCTACTCAACAGTGCTGTAGCCATGTTTCTCAGGCAAGAATCCAGGGCCAGTGCCACCTGCTTTGTGCTCTTGGGCCAGTGCCACTCTATCAGAAAACAAGCAGTGCTGTTCTTGCCCTGTGCTGATACCAGCAAGGGAGAGAGTGCAAATAGTACTGGTCCCAACCTTGCAAATTGGGGTGGTCTGCCCAGTGAAAGCACTCTTGGGGTATAACAAATTAGAAATTTGTTTGTAGCTTTGGACAAAGAAAATCTGACAATCTCTCTCCTCTTTTGCATGCACTCCTGTGACTAAGGACCTAGCATTAGTTACCCTTTTATGACCTATTTTTCCCAGAAAGCCCATCTGGATCTATTGTCCAGAAAAAAAAAAAAAAAAAAAAAAAGAAATAAAAGGAAAAAAACCCTACCTAGATGATTCTCCAAGAGCCTTACACTCTACTTGTATGTAGGGTTACATCCATATTGTATTCTGCATCTTGTATCTTTCTGCTAACAAAGGGCTCCTCCAGCCTCACTCTGGCTCATGGGGGGTTTTGAATATGAGGAAGTTGATTCTGTCTGCTTTGCAAAAATTTGCCCTTGGTCTAGGTCAGGTCTAGAGATTTTCCTTTATGACTCCTCCCTGTAAGTAAATGTAGCTTTTAATACAGCATTTGTTTACTTTAACCATTGAAATTTCTGCTGGAGTTGGTCTCTGGTACTATCCATGTGGTGTTCAAGGTGCGGGGAGAGGCAGGGGTGGTGTTTGACGAGATGGTCTTATGGTTCTGTGTACTCTGAGAGTCTCCCTTTTGAAGATTGGGCTTCCCAGACTTGCAGAATGGAACCTGCAGGAACAATCTTTTTATTTTTATTTTTTGGTACTGGGGATTGAACCCAGAGGCATTTATTTTATCTCTGAGCTCTTTTTATTTTGAAGTGGGGTCTCTTGAAGTTGCTGAGGGTCTCACTAAGTTGCTGAAGCTGGCAATGAATCTGCAGTCTTCCTGTCTCGGCCTCCTACAGACTGGGATTACAGGTGTGCACCACCACACTCGGCCTGGAAGTCATTTTGAAGCCACTTTGTATGTTATGATATATTAGACAGAATTATTGCGATTAGTGGTACCAAGTAAGAGAAAAGTTCTTTATCCTGATTATAGATGACAATAGGCCTCTCCTAGACATATGTGGGGACTGTTAGAAAGTGATGCCCTTTACTTGACCACAAAGATTATTGCTGTTCATTTGAGTCAATAAATCAAATATTTATCAATTCCCTATTATGTACAAGTATTGTTCCAGGCTTTTGTGGAGACTGAAAAAAAAAGGAAATATGTTCTCTGTATCCTAAGTGGTTACAATTGATCTTCAGGGAGAACAAAAATGCACTAAAAGTGATAATTCTACGATGGCATGCAGTTTGGTGATATAATGGTGCAGAGAAGAGCCAAATTGTTGGATTTGTCAGAGAAACTCAGGTAACCCCCCCCCCCCCCCGCCACCACCCCCGATGATCTGGAAAAGAATGTCTGAATTGATCATGAGAGAGCGGAATGAAGAAGCCGCAGAGGCCTATTTATCTGGAAAACTCAACTCCAGAACTTGTGACCCTGGGGATTCATTTGAACTTCTTGGTGGTACTGACTAAACTCAGGCCATCCTGTGTGCTGCGGCGCCCACGTCAGGGTTTGGTAAGGTCTTCACCATCTGTGGGTCAGTGTCTCTGTCGGCGTAGGCCGCTGTGACAGAATGGTGGAAACAATAGAAATTGTATTCCTCCCAGTCCCGGATGTGGGGAAGCCCAAGATTGAGGGGTCACAAGGAAGGTTTCATCTTGGGGCCTCTTCTCTTGGTGAATAGGCATCTACGTCTCACTTTGTGCTCACATAGCCTCTTTTTTTAGTATATGTATTTATTTAATACATATATATATTATATACATATATATATATATCAATCTGAAATCCAAAACTGAAAATAAAATTGTTTAAGGAGTTAAAGTACACAAAATAAACTGCAATCTTAATTATAAAACAATATGAAAACCCTAAATGACCTGTTTCTCAGATAATCTGGACATCTCTCAAATTGTTGGTTTATATTTTTTCCTGAAGAGCTCCCAAAACATAAAGATCCTCAATTATCTTCTCAACGTTCCTCTCTTTCTTTCCGTCCCTTCCTTCCTTCCTTCCTCCCTCCCTCCCTCCCTCTTCTTTCTTTCTTTTCTTTCTTTCTTTCTTTCTTTCTTTCTTTCTTTCTTTCTTTCTTTCTTTCCTTTCTTTTTTCTCTGTTTTCTTCTAAGGAAACCAAGTCCAGCAGCAGCATATACAGTAAAAAGAACATCCCCTTCAGGTCATCCCAAATCAGTGAGCTTACCACCCTGCCCTTGAGTTCCTAAGTACCACAAGTCTATGAGTATCTGAATCCAGCACATGTTCACATTTATGGAACAAACAGCAATGGTAAAGATAAGCAGAACATCAGAGAGGCTTTGGGAAGGTCAGTTATTATCATATATTCTGATATGCTGGCATTTCATTGGATATTGTACATTCAAAGCATCATTTTCTTCCAGAAGAGAAGAGCTGTGTGGTAGATCTGGGCTGCTGGCTGCTCCTGCTGGCTGGTTCTTCCACCATGCATCTCCGAGGTCATTTGCCATCTCTTCTCAGGCCTGGGTGTGAGCTGATCACCTGGGGAAGGTACTGATTGCCGGGAACCGTGCAGTCTGGGAGCTGGTGCCGGCATGACTCCTCACGCAGCCTCTTAAAAAAACAAAAAACAAAAAACTTAATATGCTTTTGTTGGTGCATTGTAGTCTCACATCATAATGTAGTTCAGAGTGATGGGGCATACATGCCCAAGTACGTAGTAGAGCCTTCCCCGGATTCCCTCCCCTTCCCCTACATGACACTGAGATGGGGCTGATAATTTCACTTACTTATATGACATGGACAGAAGTGTTTCCTTTATTAATTCTCCCTCGACCTCCCCTAACCCCCCTCCATCTCTCCACTGGAGTTTCTCCTCCATTATCTAAAGTCCTTCTTGTATCCTGATTACTCCCTAGCTTCCACATAAGAGAGAAAACATATGACCCATCACTTTCTGTGACTAGCTAATCTCGCTGAACACAATGTTCTCCTGGTCTCTCTTCTTCCTCTCTTTACAAGGGCATCAGCCCCATCAGAGGTGCGTCACCCTCACGGCCCCAAAGCAATCAGGTCAATCAATGATGAACTAAAACCTCTTAAGCCATGAGCCAAAAGAAACTTTTTTTTTTAAGTAAGTTGATTATCTAGGTTATTTGCTATAGTGACAGAAAGCTGACTCATACACCATGTCATCTTAGTCCTATTTGACTCTTCACGTCTTCCTCTTTTTCCCTTGCTCAGAAAGACATAAAGTAGTGTCGAGATGTTTCCTTCCTTATTTTTGTACCTGGGTGCCAGGAGGAATGAGACTCAATACATTTAGGTAAGATAAGCAGGGTTGGGCTGGAGCTAAACGTTTGTAGATAATGTACCAAGGGAAACTGCTTGGGGCTTGGACAGGGCGGTGCCCGGTGAGTCAGACTTGGAAGAGCCCTTTGTGCTTGAGCTGTAGAAAAAGAATCCTAGGACCTCAACAACAGCTCATGGACACTGAGCCATTGAGCTTCTGAGACTCTTTCTCTAAGTAAAGGAGGCTATGGGGAAAATCCAACTGTGGCGACATTATTTTTTCAACAGTAATTTTTTTTTTTTTTTTTTTTTTTTTTTTTTTTAGTGGTCTTGCAGTTCTCTAAGTTGTTTGCCAAACCAACCCATGAAATTATGTCTATTCTTCTGAATAAGCCAACTTAATCCTGCCACTCTGGATAGCACAGAGGACATTCATATGATTTTATGGGATTAGAGAGACCTGTGCATGGCGGGGATTTAGAGAGTGTTTAATCCAACTTTCTTTTTTTAAGGTACTGGGGATTCTACTTCCAAGCTATATCCCCAGTCACCCCCCCCCCCCCTTTTTAAAATTTTTGTTTTGAAACAGGGTCTCACTAGGTTGCTGCAATCCTTCTGTCGTATCCTCCCAAGTACTGGGATTACAGGCATGTGCCACCATACCTGGCAGGTTCAACTTTCTTAATTTCAGGTGAGGAATGCAAAGCCCACTGTGTGGAGTGTTTTGCCAGTCAGCACAAAAGCTGAGCCTGTATCAAGGCTTCCTGGAGCATACCAGGCTTCATGGTTCTGTTGACTGTGTCCCATCTTGGAAAGTCTATGCTTCTTTTTTTGTGTGTGTGTTTGAGATAGGTTTCCTTTGAGGATTGCCAGGTCTATTAGCAAAATGCTGGGAATTTGATAAGCTCATGATTTAATAGGTTGGGTTGGCATTGGTTTCACATCTTTAGCAGAGCTAGTAGCAGATTGAGAGGTGATAAGAAAAGCTTGGAAAATGTGTTAGGATAAAATCTCTTAAGTCAATAAAACCAATGCTGGGTTTTGTTCAGGGCTCTGAGATGTGTTATGAACTTGTGCTGGGGTCACACTGAAACATTGCCCTTCTCTAGACTGTTTTCTTGGTCAATTATGTGTCCAGATGGTCTGTCTTCTGGCATTGTGATAGATATCGTGGGAGAGGAGGGTTTGGTATTAGGGAAAAAGAGAAGTGTGTTTTAGTCAGCTTTTTCACCCTGTGACCACAATACCAGACATGCACAACCTAGAGGGGAAAGATTTATTTGGGGCTCACGATTTCAGAGGTCAGTCTGTTTTCAGCTGGCTTCCAGGCAGGAACTGTGGCTGCAAGGCCTCGGGCATAGTGGAGTGGAAAGAACCATGCTCAGCTTAAGGCAGAGGGAGCAGAGCAGGGAGGGGGCCAGAGACATATCGAGTCCCTAAGGTCATGCCCCAGTGACCATGTGGTTTTCTGGGTGAGGCTGTGTCCTTCCCAGCCAGCTAAGTCCAAGGTTGCACCACGGTGAGCTTTAAAAACCTCCTTGCTCTGTCCACTCCCAGATACTCGGCTTTAATGGTCCAAAGTGAAGCCCAGATGCTGGTGTTTTAGAAAAGATCCTTAGGTGACTCCTTAAGGAATCGGTAGATTTGAGAAAAAAATAGAACAAATTGTGAGTTTAAAGTGAGTCACACCCAAATGATTTGCATTTCTATTTCATTTTACTTACAGACCTAGGTGATCCGAGAGATATTGTGAGCAGAAATAATTCCCAAGGAAGGTTAATAAAACACTGAAAAACTTCACCCCCAAATGGCAGCAATTTAACTAATGGGCAACAGTGAGCGTGCTGATGAGTAAACGTGTTAAACCTGGAGGCTAGTTCTGATTCAAATAATATAACGAGTTGAAAAGTCATCTTTCCTCATCCACCAAATAGGGATAATTATAATATCTGCTAATATACCTCATAATTTTGGAATTAAATAAGACAGTAGTAGATATAAAACATTTTTATAAGCTTAAGTAGTTTTATAGAAAGATGGTGTATTATTTTTTTTTTTGCAGCACTCTTCAGTCTCATTCATGAAAGATTATATGTGTGTATATATGTAAATACATATGCACATGTATGCATGCATATTATAAGCATACATATAAGTATATGTATGTGAATATCCTGATATAGACATGTGTGTATACACATGTGTATATGTACACATAAAAACATTGTATATGTGCACCTGTATGCAAATACACACACATATAAATGTATGTATGCAAATGCATATTAATGGGGTAGTGTGTTAAAATGGGTCTGTGGAAGCAAGGGTGCCTCTGGGTATAAAGCCATATGCAAAGCAACTGCTCAACCACAAGTCCTAATAACTCCCAGGCCAGTAGCGACCTGCAGCCTCACCTTTGCGCTGACAAGGCTTCCCATGTCCCTAAGCATGACCAAACGAGGTTCACGCCTCCTTTCTGATTCAGCTCTCGGATGCCTTCTGTGGAAGTCACTTCCAGCCTAGAGCTATAACATGGAAACTAGAGTGTGGGAAGCGGGGTGCCCTGGAGAGCCGTGGCTACTTTCCCAGTTCTCAAATGAGAGCGTTATGTGTAAGGCTGGGTGTGGCGGAGCATGCCCGTGATCGCAGTACTGGACAACTTAGTGAGACCCTCAGCAGCTTAATGTGACCATGTTTCAAAAAAATAAAAAGATAAAAAAGGCTGGAGGTGTAGCTCAGAGGTAGATCCCCCTGGGTTCAATCCCTAGTACCACCACCACCACCACCAAAAAAAAAAAAAAAAAAAAGAAAAAAGAAAAAAAAAGAGGGGGAGGGGGAGGGGAGGGAGGAGTGTTACATGTTACATTGAGTTTTTTAGAGGGGCTACTCCCAGGGGTGCCCCCTCAGAAGGCAGGTGCTCTTCTCGGTGACTCTTTGATTCCTTTTAACCCCAGCTCATCTCCTCCTGCATGTTGGAACTGGGCTCCTGTCTTCCACAGAAGTCATCCGAGAGCTGAATCAGAAAGGAGGCACGAACCTCGTTTCTGTCTCCGGGCAGGTGGTGTGCCCTGTGGCCTTGGGCTCTCCCCAGTGGGGAGGACGTGCTGGTTCTCACAGAGCCCTAGGAGGGACCGACCCAGGCAGGACACACGGCTGGCTGCTCTGTTGTGGCCCCAGCAGGAAGCCCAGTGCGAGAGGGATGGGCGGGTGTGGGCAGATGTGCTAAGCCACTGCTGCCACAGTAGAGGATTTCAGTAACAACCAGGAGGGTGCGGCAGCTCCCCGCTCTGCACAACAAGCTGGAACGGACCTTCCCCCCAGAACCTCGGGGGGAGGAGAAGAAAATCTCAGGTTGAGGACCTGGTGTTTGGTTTTGCTCTGGGGAGTTCTCCTTGCCTGTCTGATCTTGGGGTCCTCTGAGGTGTTCAAGGTCCAACCAAGGTGCAGGCTGGGACCTGGGAGTCACCCTGGCGCGTGTCCAGCTCAGGGAGCCACGCGTGATAAGTGTTTCAGGGCATCTGAGAGAGCAGTGGCAGGGGGGCAGGTGGAATTTTATCCTTGTTCTCCTCTCCACCCCCAATGGCAAGGTGCTGGCTGCAGACAGTATTTGCAGATGGTCCCAGGGGGCCTCTGAGCTGCAGGTGCGGGGTGGGCACGAATGCCTTTTCCGGCTTCTCTCCTGCATCTCCCAGAAAGCACTGCGGGCCAGAGCTGCTGGGAGGCAGGAATCTATTTTGAGTCTGAATCCTGCCCTCAGATAGCCCTGGGGCTCCAGGCCACTGATGGCAGGTTATTTTCCCCCTTGCTCCGGTTGAATGGAAATGCTGTCAATTATAAAGTGGTACAAATACTTTTAAAAGTATTATCATAAACTGGGCGTGGTGTCACATGTCTGTAATCCCAGGGATTGAGAGGCTGAGAAAGGAGGATCGCAGGTTGGAGGCCAACCTCAGCAACTTAGCGAGACCCTGTTTCAAAATAAACAATAAAAAGCGCTGGGAGTATAGCTGCTTGGAGGTAGAATGCCCCTGGGGTTCAATTCCTTGTACTAAAAAAGTGTTATTGTTAAGTTCTGGTTCATAGATGGTAGACTAACTTTTGTTGAGCATGTGAGTATAGGATGAAGTAATTCTATATTGAGTTAAGGGTCAGGAAATTTAAAAGTGTGGTGCTGAGGGGCATGGAGAGAAGCAAAGAGCACAGAGTGTGCATTTTATGAGTGTGGTCGGTGGCAGAGACCAGAGGAAAGAAGTTAGGGGACAGAAAGGGGGAACCCTGGCTGGCTTTGAGAGAGCTGCCCCTTCTGGTCAGAAGAGGTGCTAACTTAAAATCTCCATCCTGAGTGGCTCAATTCTGCTAGAGATTTTTTCTCCCTCTTTCGGACAAAACTGTTTTTTTTTTTTTTTTTTTAAACCACAATTCTCAGTTTAACAAAGATATTTGTAGAAAAGGTAACACATTAATCTATCTATTCTTTTTCCTGTTCATTTTCCTGCCAGGGATAGCCTGAGTCAGCATCATGGCTCAGAAGCAGGTGTAGAGAGTGAGGAAGCCAGGTTATGGAAAAAGAGAGGGATTTTTGAGACTTTTCTCTGCCCCATTTTGCTTAGGTTTCTGTTTCACTAGGAGTTTGGTGAGCAGGCAGGGGATGGGGCGCCTGGTGTCTTCCTGGCTAGCATTAAGTCATTGATGACAGGTTAACCAGGGGACGGGAGGGCAAATCCCTGAGATCCAGAAACTGAATTCCACTCTGTTCCCGCACTATGCTCTGTTCCCGCACTGCGTCAAGCCCGATGCAAACACCTCCTTCATGGCCAAGCACTTTCGCATTCACAGTGAGCACCCTTCTCTCTCCTCTGCTGCACACCCAGGGGTGTGCAGCACACACACACACACACACACACACACACACACACACACACACCTATAGTCACCACTAAACCACCTGTCACTGTTTACAAAAGCCTTCCAGGTCCAGGATGACATTACGATTGCCCACATCCCTCTCAGGGAAATTAGAGGAAATTCTGACTCTAATGAGTAGGAATTCTCCAGTTAGTAGGAATTCTAGCTCTAGTTCGTAGGAAAGGAAGACTTGCTTCACGTTACCCTCTTGGGAAGAAGGAAGCCGCTGGAAGTCACACTGCATCCCCGTGCATGAAATCACACTGTCCACAGACAATGCGGTGCTCCTCTTGTTAGAGTATTGCCATTTCTCCTGCCCTCTCTGAGGACGTGGATACCCCAGGAGGGCAAATATGAGGCAGCTCCTGTGAAGTCCTGGCTGCGGAGTTCGAGAAGGGAGACTGAAAGGAGGCAGCCTGCGCGGTGATGCTTATGTGGCAGTTGTGTGCTGCCACCTACCGGTCCGTTGAAGTACTGGCGGTGATTGGCTCTGGTTGTGGCCAAGGGAGTTTTTAGAGTGAGAGGGTTGAGTTTTTCACACACTGGGGTCTGTGGGTTGTTGTACTTATTTGGGGAGGAAAGGATGGAGGATTTGCATTTCTTTACAGGTTCTCCAACAGAACCTGTGTTCTTTGTTTTTTGTGGTGCTAGGGATAGAACTCAGCGGCATTCTACCACCGAGCTATACCCCAGCCCTATTTTATTTTATTATTTTGAAACAGGATCTCACTAAGTTACCAAGGGTCTCACTAAGTTGCTGAGGCTGGCTTCAAACTTGTGATCCTTCTGTCTCAGCCTGCCAAGTACTGGGATTATAGGCGTGCAGCACTGTATCCAGCTTCCCACAGAAACTTTAAGCTCAGAAAGAGCTGATGTACAAATTCACGGTACGGTATGGTTCAGTATGGTCTGGTGTGGTATTGATTATACCCAATAGTTTCACATGAAGAGGCTATTGAGAAAGAACAGTATTTGAGTCTAAAGGAGGGATTCCTCCACTGGGCTTTGAGCCACTCGAGGGCTCAAATATCTGCCACAGAGGAGGCAGCAATAAGCACATAGTCAGTCCATCACCAATGGCACGATGTCAGGCAGCGTGGCGTCGGGAGGAGGGACGAGTGTGCCCACCCTGGCTGGCAGCCTTCCCAGGTAGCCAGTGAGTTATGGGAGTCTTCTCTTATTTCCAGAGGTAGGTAGCCTGGGCCCGGGGAGATGCATCTTTAAGAGTCAAATAGCAACCTCGTCCTTTCCTAGAGAAAAGGCTGGGCTTTGTTTTCAAAGGATCATTCAGGAGCATGAAAAGCTGAAAGAAATCATGGCACGAAATGGAGAGGATGTTAGGAAACCCACTTATAGGCCACGTCCTTAGTATCTAGAATGGGAATCTGTGAGTTAGCTAGGAGGTGTTCATTAGAGGTCTCTGTTGCTTAAATATATGATTAAAGGAATACAGAAATACATTTAGTCCTTAACTTAGAAATAGATTGACTGAGGCTGAGGGTATAGCTTAGTGGTAGAGTGTGTGCTTAGCAAGTATTAGGCTGTAGGTTCAACTCCTAGCACCAAACAAACAAATGAATAAAAAGCACCACAAAAAAAACCTACAAAAGATTGGCTGGCAAGTCATTAGTGACTAAAAAAAATGCATGTTTCTTATCTAAAAGATTATAAATGCTAATATACAGGAATTTTGTGTAGCATTGCCTATGACATAAGGAGTGCTCATTTAAAAGAATTTGAAATAATATTTGGGGAAATAATATTTAGGGGTAGTAGACTACATCAAACACTAATATTATAATTAAAGTTATTCAACAATTAAAATATTATTGCTTCAAAAAAATAAAATAAAATATTATAAATCATCAACAGGTTTTCACATCAACTCTCCAAAATAAATTATATCTACGATGTAGATGAAAGAGTGAAATTTGTAACTGAAGTAAATAAAACACTGGTAGAATATTCAAAATTATGCAGAAGACAAAAACATTTGATGGAAATGTATTTTTTAGTTATCATTAAGATGTTTGAGGAAATGTAGTGATAAATACGAAGAAAAAAATTTTTTTTGTAAACCTTAAGGACTTCAAAGATTTGAGTTATTGGCTGCACTGATTCTTTAACTCAATCTAAAAAATGTGTACCTTTTCTCTGTCTGAGTAGATCTATAGTCGCCTTTTATTTACTAATTAGGCCACTTCTCCTGACAGAATTGAAACAAAGAGGAGTAAAGAGACTTTTTAGGAAGTTTACTTAAAATCAAAATTCGACTCTCCTGCCCATCCCCCTTGAAAGTTGCTGTTTTGGATTTTCATATCAGCGAAGGGCCTAGCTTGGGCTTCTCGGGGTGACATCCCATAAAATTCCATGGCAACCATACTTTCCACCACAAGTCCCCAGCTGGCTGCCCATCTCTCTGTGTTGAGCAGCAGGCAGCTGTGAGTCATCAGACGCACATGGGGGTCATTTGAGAGCTAATCTTTATAGAGGCGAAAAATGCGCAAGAGTGTTTGTTGATTTTATTTCGTTGTGAGCAAGGAAGCTCCATCAAGGATCATGGCGGGCACTTAACCGTGCTGCCCTGGCTACTGCAGCCTTAGCACCATTTGGGGACTTGAAATGCGGGTCTCAGGCCTCACTCAGATTCCTGAATCAGCAACACTGGACTGGGCTCAGTGATCAGGGTTTGCTAAGTCCTCCAGGTGACTGCACTGTGTTTGGGAACCACTGAGGCACGCCTGGCTGAGGTTAGGAGAAGCACAGAGGTGGGGAGCTGACTCAGGTCAGCTCCCTCCGGACCACCCGCATTATGATGTGGCTGAAGGAAGTTTGAAAGGTACCTTAGGGATGAGCTTCCTGAAGGTTAGGAAGTAAACCAAACAGATGATGTGAGACCGTAATGCACCAATAAAAGCTCATTAAAAACAAAACAAAACAGCCGGAGGGAGGGTGTGAAAAGACGGAGAGACTACTACAGATGGAATATCCCTTGTTCTAGATGCTTGGGACCAGAGATGTTTCAGATTTCAATTTTCTTTTTTCCTGATTTTGGAATATTTGCATATACAGGATGAGATGTCTTGGGAGATAGGACCCAAGTGGAAACACAGAATTCGTTTATGTTTCCAATGTTGCCTTTACACATAGCCAGAAGGTGATTGTATACCATGTGTTTAGTGCGGGTACATTTTGGCTGTGACTTGTCACAGGAGGTCAGGTGTGGAATCTTCTGTACCACCCCTTTTCCTCTTCTCTTCCCTCTCTCGATTCTCTTCCACTCCTTTTTTGGTTTCTCTCCATATTTTCAAGAGGTCCCTTACCATTCCTGTTTTCTCTCTAGCTTCCAGGCATGAGAGAAAGCATGTGGCCCTCGAGTTTCCAAGACGGGCTGAGTTCACTTAGCATGCTGTTCTCCAGTTCTCTCCGTTTTCCTGCAGGTGACATAATTATGTTCTTCCTTGTGGCTGAGTAAAACTTTATATATATATAAAATTTATTTTCTTTAACCATTCATCCGTTGATGGATTCCTAGGTTGGCTCCATAACTTGACCATTGAGAATTGTGCTGTTATAAACATGGGCATGCATGGTGGCTATTGTATGCTGACTTTAATTCTTTTGGAGAGATATCGAGGACTGGGATAGCTATCACCCAAGATATTCTTACCAATATCTTATGATCCTGCCTACTGAGAAGGCAGGGCACAGCTAGCATGGCAGCGGCTCCCGTCTGGGCCAGTGCACTCATTTGCAAAGTTGTTGGAGTGCTTGCTCTAAGCGGTTCAGTTTCCCTGCATAGAAGGGAACAGACTTACCAGGATTCACGCGGGCTTGGGTCAGCCTGCACTCACTGACTGGACGATGCTTGAGTTCAAGGGTCTGTCCCACCGGCCCCTGCAGGGTCACCATGGCCCCAGAGCTTCCTCTAAGACCTAAGTCAGCACGTGGCTTCCCTCTCTCTTTCAGGTGTTGTTCCTGATAGCACTCCTCAGTAAAACTCTTCCAGGCACATGAATCTTTCTCCAAATTTTTTTCCCAGGGAACCTCAACATCGTTGTGTCTTCCGGCATAATGAAATTACTGTCTAATGCACCCCAAGATAATTTTTTTCTAATAATTTGCAGCCCAGATTATTTTTTCTGTTTTAGAAGTGGTGAGACAAACATAGTTTGGTGAAATGACTTGTTGAGAGGTAAGGCTAACTTTTAACATGGGTCTTGCTATTTGTTTATTCTTATTTAAAAATATTTTTAGTACTCTTATTGGTGTATCGTAGCGAGACTCAAAGTGATACAGACATACGCACATCACTTGATGTATTTCCCTCCGTATATCTGTCCTTTCTTCCTTCCTTCCCGTACACACACGTTAGGTTGGTAGGGAAACCTTGCATGGACACCCCAGTCCCCTTCCACTATTTCACCTTTTTCTCTCCTCATTTGATTGAAATCCCGATTGCTTTATTGTTGGACCTATTATGCCATGATTGTGTAGGGAACAGGGCCAGCAGCCGAGGTTCCTTCTCGCAGGTACTCACCAACTGTGCTTCTCTGGGCGGAGTAGGCTGGGGCTTCCCTCGAGCCAGGCACCTTTCGGTTTGGCTTCCTTCTCTTTCTGATCATTTGCTTTCCCTTGTTTCAGGAGCTATGTCAGCTTTTAGAGTGCGTCATATGCTCAATACTCATGTTGATTACCTCAGCAAGAATCTTTTTTTTTTTTTTTTTTTTTTTTGCGGTACTGGGGATGGAACTCAGAGGCATTCTACCTCCGAGCTATACCCCCAGCCCTATTTTTTTTTTTTTTTTTTTATTCTTTATTTTGAAACCGAGTCTCACTAAGTTGCGGAGTGCCTCACTAGGTAGCTGAGGCTGGCCGCGAACCCGGATCCTCCGGTCTCAGCCTCCCGAATGCTGGGATTACAAGCGTGCGCCACCACGCTCGGCTCTCAGCAAGAATCTTGCCCTTCACTTGTTTACTGTGATGCCAACAGCATGTTGGGGGAGTGGAGACTGAACCCAGGGGAACTCCACCTCTGAATTACACCCTCAGCCCTATTTTATTTTGAAACAGGGTCTCGCTAAGTTGCGGAGGCTGGCCTTGAACCTGTGATCCTCCTATCTCAGCCTCCCATATACTGGGATTACAGGTGTATACCACCATGCCTGGTGTGTTCCCTTTTGAACAGTACCCCGTCCCTTGACTATGATACAGTCATTCTTGTAGATTCACATATCTGTGACCAAAGAACGACTCCATGTTTTATAAAAGGCCTGTATTGGGGGCCCCTCCTCTTTCCCTCACTGTTGGGCATTTTGGTGAATTTCTGGAAGAGGGCAGCTCCAGCTGGAAGGGAATTTGAACCAGTTTAGACTCCTAGGAGCAGCAGGAGCGAGTGCTCATTTCATCACACGGCAGCTGTGAGCATCGTTTTAAAGACACACTTGCCAAGTTCAAAGAATGAAGGATTCTCTTTGCTTCATCTTGAATGTCTTGGATTACCAGTGACTTTGAACTTTTAACATGCCAGCATTTTAACAGTTCACCCCTTTCTGCTCTTTTGTAAATCATTGTTCTTGTATTCAATCATGCCCCCGGTGTGTGAAGCATTGACTGGAACCTGCAAGATTAGCAGCAAACGAGAGAGACCATCCTTGCCCTCATGGGAGGAAAGCTCACTTCTGTCTTTGCACTGATTTAAAAAAATGTATATATATTTATAATGCTTAGCTTTTCTTGCTGTCCTACAAGATAGCAATATTAAGAATTTTAACTTTATTGTATATATTGCAGATTTTCCTTAGTTTATCTTTTATCTCTAAGTTTTATTTATGGTAATTTTTGCTATGAGAAAGTGATATACAGTAATGTAGGGAAATTGGTCTCTCTCTCTCTCTCTCTGGTTGATTTTGTTCCTTTAGCATTGATTTGAAAGGTATTCTAGAGCCGGGCCTGGTGGTGCACGTTTGTAATCCCAGTACTTGGAAGGCTGAGACTGGAGGATCTGGGTTTGAGGCCAGCCTCAGCTACTTAGTGAGGCCCTCTTCAACTTAGTGAGACCCTGTTTCAAAATAAAGAATAAAAAAATAGGACTGGGGGTATAGCTTGGAGGTAGAATACCCCTGGGTTCAATCCCTAGTACAGCAAAAAAAAAAAAAAAAAAAAAAAAAAAAGGTATTCTAAATCCTCTATCATAAATTCAGTTGTATTTTTTATTTCTTCTAGGTCGTGTGTGTGTGTGTGTGTGTGTGTGTGTGTACTGGGAATTGAACCCAGAGGCATTCTATTTTTGAGCTATACCCCCAGCTCTATTTTTTATTTGGAAGCAGTTTCTCAACTTAACTTCTCGTTAAGTTGCTGAAACTGGCCGTGAACTGGTGATCCTTCTATCTTAGCCTCCAAAGTACTGGTATTACAGGCATGAACCATGGCACCCAGGTTTTTCTAGGTTTTTAGACATAGTTAAAAAAAACCCAGCAATTTATCCTATCCAAAATACAGATTGTTGTATATTATCATGCACCAATTTATTTTCCTCCTATACTAGTTAACCCGCTGTTTTCGCACCATTTATTAAATAATCTTTCCTCCTAGTACATCTGTATTTATCATATACTAAGTTCTTTTTGAACTGGTGTGAATTAGGTTCCATTTCTAGGCTATTTGTTTCCACTATCAATTTTTATGTGCACCATATTATGTCACGGTAGTGTCATAATATGTTTTATTATCTGGTAGTGCAAGTTCCCTTAATTACTGTGAGTGTCATCAAACTATTTTTAGTAGTTGCTGGAGTTCAGATTACTAAAAATAGTAGGATTGTACGGTTTCACAGTGTTGCATAGAGAGATTTTTCCAAGTGAACTCTTTTCCTCTGAGTGTAATGTACCACATGTTGTAAAAAATTTGCGAATCCAGAAAAGCACAAAGGGAAAAATAAAAATTGTCCCAAGTTCATTAGCAGAGATAACCATTTAAAATATTTTGGATCATATACCTCCAGCCTTTTAGGTATGCAGATGACACATATACAGGTTGAGTATCCTTAATCCAAAAACGCAAAATCTGAAATGCTCCCAAACCGGAAACTTTGTGAGCACCGATATGGCAACTCAAGTGGAAGATTCCACACCTGACTTTACGTGATGGTTTGCTGTCAAAACATGGTACACAGCCGGCTGTGGTGGTGCATGCTTGTAATCCCAGATGTGGGAGGCTGAGACAGGAGGATTACAGGTTTGAGGCCAGCTTCAGCAACTTAGCGAGACTCTCAGCAGCCTATCAAGACCCTGTTTCGAAACAACAACAACAAAAATAACAAAAAGGCTGGGGTGTAGCTCAGGGGTAGAATGTCCCTGGATTCAATCCCCAATGCCCCTCCCCCCAAGAAAAAACACCCTCCCCAAAAAACAACAAAAATGGTACACTAAAAATGGTCTATAAAATTGCCTTCAGGCTATGTGTATAAGGTATATATGAAATATTAATGAGTTTTGTGTAGATTTGGTCCCATTTGCAAGGTGTTTCATTATGTATATGAAAATATTTCAAAATAAAAAAATTTGAGATAGTGAGGCCCTCCGCAACTTAGTGAGACTCGGTTTCAAAATAAAAAATAAAAAATAGGGCTGGGGGTGTATGCGGCGTTACCTTAACCAGTTGGGGCTTGGAGCAAGGCTCAGCCTGCTAAATAAGGGACGTGTGACATTTCTTGCTTTACACTATTTTATTCTGGAAATTTGGGCTTTGCTTCCACATTAAAAAAGGTTTTTTAAGAGGCTCAGGATGCTGTCATCAGGAGAACAAAGGCCTAGGCCTGGCTCAGAGGTATCCATTAACTCTACAAATACTGGCAGCTGAGTCAAGAGAACTTAGGTTTCTTATCATAAGACAGAGGGAAGCTTTTAGACAAGAAAGCTTGCCAAACTTTCCGCTTACCTAAAAACTTATTAACCCGCTACCTTTAGCTGCCCGAGCAAATAGGAAAGATTTATCTAATGAATAGTTCCTCTTCGCGTTTAACCTTTACCCCCTGCTCTTCCTTTGCTGTGCCTGCTCTCTACTAAAAGAATAATTCATTTACACTTTTGTATTTTTTCCGCTGCTCCCCTAATCTTAGCAAACATTATAGGAAATAGCCTTTCCAGTTAAAGATGTACCCACTTAACTCCAGGAAAAACAAGGCTGTAAAAATTCCTTTTTTTGTATACCTTGTTGTAATGAGCATAAATATCACTCATGAGATGAATTAAAACAGATGCGTCTTAACATACATGGTGTGTAAGCGTACTCTCACTCGCTCTCGACCTCGTCTCGATCCCCACCTAAAGAGGGACCCCCCCAGGCTCTACCGCTTCTTTGAGGGCTGGCCACGGCAGGTGTAGCTCGGAGGTAGAATGCCCCTGAGTTCAACCTCCAGTACCGCAAAAAAAAAAAAAAAAAAAAAAATCTGAGAAAAACTTTTTGTTCCAAGCATTAACATAGTATATTATATGTATATGTATTTATCTATCTATATAATATATATATTATATATATATATTTGTGTGTGTGTATGTGTGTGTGTGTGTGTGTGTGTGTGTGATTGTGTATGTGGTACTGGGGACTGAACCCAGGGACATTCTATCTCTGAGCTACACCCCCAGCCCTATTTTATTTTTTATTTTGCAGCAGGGTCTCACTAAGTTGCAGAGGACCTTGCTAACTTGCTGAGGCTGGCTGCAAACCTACAATCCTCCTGTCTCAGCCTTCCAAGCACTGGGGTTACAGACACGCACCACCACACCCAACTTCATAGTATATTTAATCAATCCTTGAGATTATTTGTGGTTTTCCTATTTTAAATTATGTTATAAGATGGATTTTTATCCCTCTCCCTTCTACTCTTTTATTTTTCCCCAGTCTTGGTGGGAATGTTATGAGGTATGACTGCTAGGGAAGACCACTGAAACCCAAAAATACAGCCAAAAGAAAGTCTTTATTAACTGGCCGGGACTACACTGGGCGCTGAACCTGAGTGTAGTGCTGAATGGCCGTTTTGGGCTACTTTCATACAGACAAACTTTTCGGGGTGAAAAGTTTAGGTTCTCACAGCAGACAGCACAGCAGGGGTGGTAGCCAAGTGAAACTTTTAGAAGCCACAAAACAGTATTGTGCGTAAGCTCAACAAACTATGTCAAACTACCTCTTCTATTACCCACATATTCTGGTTGTGACAAAGATGGATCTTTCTATTATATACGTCCCGGTTGTGACAAAGAGAGTTCTTAACAGCCTGTGCCTGCAGGTTCGAGTCAAGCAGAAATTACAGAAGCCAAACAAGCAGTAATGCGTGACTAGCTGGATCACCGAGGGTAGCAACATGGCATTACTTATGCTAAGGCGAAGGCCTCAGGTTAGCCCATAACAGGGAGAGGTCTTTTAGTAAACTGTAGAACAATGATAGCTTTGACAGCATATAAAAGCATCAAACTTTTCCCAAGGAAAGTTGTTAAGAGCGTAAGAAATGATGTGATGATTAAGGGATAGGATCCAGGAGTGAGACTAAATCTTGGCTTCATCTTCCTAAGTGGGTTGCCCTGCCTATGTGAGTTCTATGGTCATAAGGTTTAAATACAAATGCATGTCTTATTATATGGGATGTTGCACATTCTGCATGAACATGGTCAATTTTTTTTTTCTTGGTACTGAGGATTCAACCCAGAGGCATTCTGCTCTGAGCTATCCTCCCACCCCCCAGCCCTTTTTAGTTTGAAACAGGCTCTTGCTAAGTTGCTGAGGTTCTCCCTAAGTTGCTGAGGCTGGCCTCCAGCCTGTGATCCTCCTGTCTCAGCTCCTGAGTACTGGGATTATAGGCCAGCACCACTGTGCCTGGCTCAGGGTCAATTTCTTTCTGTTCCTGAGACAAGCTCCCTCCCTCATTTGCCACGGTACTAGTTTTGGCTCTTTTTCAATAATTCTGAGGATCACAAGGCAGACTTGCTTGATGACTCAAGTCATCTGAAAGTGTGGCACTTTGGAAGACGTGCTGGCTAGCTATGGACCGCGGTCCCTTAACCCATTCAGAAAGATGAGGGTCAGCATCATCATTGTCACTCATTTTACACTGTCAACGATGTCCCTGTTGCCCTCAGTGGTCCTTGTGGTCTGTTCTACCTTGTCAGCAAGGGAGCTTAGCTAATCAGCCCTGATTAATTAGCTGCTAATAAGTACTGTGTACTAACAACCGTCCTAAGCGGTGGCAGCACTAATTGATGGGGCATAACGAGCCCAACCCTAATTATAGAGAAACACCGCTTCAGACCCTCTGCAGACGATCTCTTATAGATAAGGGGCCACCAAGGGGTGGCTGGGACAGGCACAGGATGGCAGGGTCTAATTCGCTTTTAACCTGCTTTTGAGAAGTTGTTTAATTAATATGGGATGGTGCGTTTGAAGGCTCGAACACGTGAGAACACACACCTGTGGCCAGCTGTGTAATTGACCTCAGTGAGACAAGCCTCACCAATCACCTGCTCATCTCCGCCCTGTGTCTGAGAGGAGGGCTGTGCGCCTTAGTGCCGCCTTCCCCGAGTCTATCCGGAAGGCCGTGCTGTGTTGAAATGAGTTGAGATTCTGGTTCGCTGAGCTAACGCTGGCAAGTGGGTTCATTTCCACTTACTACAGCCCAGACGCTTCTGCTCCCTTTATGTGCCTCATTTGTTTTTGTAACCTTCCTAAAAAATTGGGCGATCCTGTGGATGCCGTCTGTGGTTGTGGATAGATAGGTCTCTCTCCACGTTCAGATCTCAGAGTCCAAGAATTTCAGAGTTCTAGTTCAGGGGTTGGCCAACTGTAGGATATCCTGGGACCTGTTTTGGTAAACAAAGTTTTATTGGAACACGAGCCATGCTCGTCGGCTCTGTGTGGTTCACACTGCTTTCTACTCACTTTCTGCAGAAGTGAGGAGTTGTGTCAACATTGTGTAATGTGCAAAGTTGAAGCCATTGGCTGGGTGGTTCTATAGAGAACAAGTTTGCTGACCCTTGAGACTGAGACTAATCTATACTATATCTATATCTATATCTATCTATATATATATCTTTTGTTGTAAAGTTGTAGATATTGTCCTTTGAAAAAGTGTTTCCAAGGAACCCATCATTGAGTGGAGGAAAAAAAGACCCAAAATATGTAAATATGTGTTTTCAAGGAACCCACAGTCAAGTGGAAAAGAGTATGCGACATATGTAAACTCTTTTTCAAGCTGTAAATTTTGCTTACATGAATCTGATTTAAAAGAAAAAATGCTTCCAAATGCTTCTTGCCTAGTAGATTGGGATCTGTTAAATCTAGTTCCTCTTCGGTGTCTATCATAGTACCTGGCTTTTGATGTATCATATATTTAATTTATCATCCATATCCCTTACCACAGTGCAAGTTCCAAACAAAAAAAGGTTACATTTCTTCTTCACACATCCTCATGGTCTAGAATAACAGCCTAGACTATACTAGATGTACAATGAATGCTGTGTTTTATGGAATCTAAGAAACCATTGTTTGTAATCTATACCATTATTTTATATATCATTACAAAAGACAAAGCATTGCCAATTAATGCCTAACATATGCTGAGATGATGATTGAAGGGTGCATCTTTGTTTCAGAGTTGTTAAAATCTTAAAACCACAAAATAGGGGTCATTGTCAAGTGGGTGAGAGAAATGATGATTTTAGGATTATGATTTTCAAGGCATAGCTAACATTTCATCTTAAACCAAATCACAAACATTTATCATGTAATTATGATGTATGGTGTTCTGGTCTGGTAAAGTCATCTGCTTTAGTCAGCTTTTCTTAACTATAATGGAATACTGGAATAATAGTTAAGTTTATAAAGAAAAGTTTTTTTTTGTTTTTTGAAGTTTGCCATTATTATAATTAAGTACCCAA
Source organism: Graphiurus murinus (assembly GCA_004027655.1). NCBI lineage: Eukaryota > Metazoa > Chordata > Mammalia > Rodentia > Gliridae > Graphiurus > Graphiurus murinus. The sequence continues at coordinate 71,544 of PVLC010002871.1, read as the reverse complement.
GGCAGGTTACTGTACAAAGACAAGAAGTTTGTTTGCAGTTTTCTCACGGTTTTAGATGCTGGGCGTTTAAACAGCAAGGGTGAGGGTCCCCCTTGGCTGTATCACATGGCAGGAGCATGAGTCTTCCTGTGTGTGCTCTCTCTCCCTTATAAGCCACAAGGGTCCTGTCATGGGGATCCACACTAATGATGAAGTCTCATGAAATCATTTCCCAAAAGCCCTCCTTCTAAACATCATAGTCAGATTAGGTTTCCAACTCCTAATGTCATAAAACTTTGGGGATTCAGCTCCTGCATGATTTCAGGAGGGCAAACCGTATTTAACCCACAGCATCACCCCTGACCATTCACCCTTAGGCAACAGCCCCCAGGCTGTAGAAACTCAGGAGTCTGACGGCACAATTTGGAACTTAATTATATACTACTTTTTTTTTTTTTTTTGTAGTACTGGGGATGGCACCCAGAGGCATTCTACCTCCGAGCTACACCCCCAGCCCTATTTTTTATTCTTTATTTTGAAACAGGGTCTCACTAAGTTGCGGAGTTCCTCACTAGGTAGCTGAGGCTGGTCGCGAACCCGGATCCTCCGGTCTCAGCCTCCCAAATGCTGGAATTACAAGTGTGGGCCACCACGCCTGGCTAATTATATACTACTTTTATGGATCACCGTTGTTTCTAGCAAAGAAACAATGACTCCCAAAATTGAGTCTTTTCTCCACAACTCAATTTAAAACCCTTTGTACATAAGAGCCCGTATTATGTATTCTTTACAATGCCTTCCCTACTACTCAAAAGGAGAATGTGACAATTTAAGGTGAATATTAAGCAGAGGAAAAACCCAAGAATGCTTTTAGGCAGATGGATAAGAAACTGGCAAAGATGAACAGATGGAAAGAATGTGTGAGAAAGGGTAAGTTGATAAAAGGAAAACCGTGGACACCTGGTTCCAGAGGAGGCTGGTAAGACTGCAGCCAGGAGTAGAGGGCAGACTCTTGAGAACACGGGGAAGGTGCAGGTCAAGGGCGGATGGACGCGAGCCAGGAAGCCTCTTAGTACTTCTTAGTACTTCACCTCCTTGTCCCTATGCCTGGCTTCTTTCCTTAGTAGTCCAAGGCGTTCGATAGCTAGGTCTTAGTAAAACATCTCTCGTTCTAGGTTCACATTATTGGCAGAATGAGGAGAAAGATTTGGTAATGTAGGAATTGTTGGGAAGAGGAGCCTAGAACTTAGGAATCACCATCTCCTCTTCCTCCTCCTCTTCCTCTTCTTTTTATCTGCAGGGGTCTTTACATAAGATCTTTTATTTAATCATGGTCACCCTCCTTAAATATTTTAGTTACTTCTCTGCAATCTCAAAGGCGTCAGTTAGAAAAGCTGTTGTATAAACTCTAGTCTGTTTTGTTTCCAGAACCCAGAACCCAGGCTTACTTTTTACATTGCCTTGTCTTTCTTTCTTTTTTTTTTTTTTTTTTTTAACTCAGGGGCATTCTACCTCCGAGCTATACCCCAGCCCTATTTTTTTTTTTTTTTTTATTCTTTATTTTGAAACAGGGTCTCACTAAGTTGCGGAGTGCCTCACTAGGTAGCTCAGGCTGGCCACGAACCCGGATCTTCCAGTCTCAGCCTCTCAAATGCTCGGATTACAAGTGTGCACCACCATGTCCGGCTTTGCCTTGCTTTTCAATAGAGCATGCTGTCTCCCTTCTAGTTATGAAAAGATTCATGTTTATTCCTATATTTAATACCTAGATCGTTTTCAATACTTGGAGAGATTTTGCTAATATTTGGTACATTTTAAAATGTCTATCCACACAAATAATACATGGAAAGAAGAAAAACAGTTGAAAAGTAGCAATTCGAAAAATAAAAGGTTGTCCTCCTCTGTCATTTGTGCCACAACTTTAAAAAAATCACTGAGATGAAAAATCAATCTCCCTTCGATGCGAAATATTTTGAGTAAGAACATATTCTTAGGAACGTTATACTCAGAAATAGATGCTTAAGACCCTTATGCCCACTCAGTGATAGATGCTTAGACCTGAACTAAGAGAACAATGGCCTCCTACTTCATCCCTGGGTCCAAGTATTAGTTTGAGGCCTTCTTGGGTGGGATCTGTGGTTTGGTTTATTTTCCTTCCTAATGAACAATTGGACTAAAGAATCAGGTTTAATCATCACGAGAGTCCCATTCTGTTTGTACATCACTGCAGACCTAATTGTAGGCTGGCATCCCTGCTGTGGCCCAAGTGGTCATTAGCTTGCTGATAACCCACTGTTCTTGTCAACAAGGCCCCATTAACCATTGTTTTTCAGCAAAATGGTTGTAAAGTTTTGAACTTGCAGTTGAGCGGGTGCTGGGCTTCTGGTGCTAAGGGAGACTTGCGCGGTTAGTTACACGGCCAGGTCCAAGGATTTGGACGTGGGCAGGTGATGCTATCCAGGTGCGTCCAGGGTCTAACTGAAGCAACAGGAACGTGATGTTCAGGAGGAGAACTGACTTGAGAGTTAGCAGCATCAGAGCTGAGGTCCTAGCCCCTGCTCTGAAGGCCTGGAGCTGTGTGACCCTGGGCTCATCATCTCTCTGTCTGTTCCTCAGTTTCCTTACCTGGAAACGAGAAGGTTCTCTTGAATGACTGGTGACAGAACTTATCGTGAATAGAAATAATATTGCATGCTGCGGGTGTGATTTTCTTTCTTTTTTCTTTTTTTGAATCAGTGATTTTATCTTCTTAGGTTAAACACTAGAGGGCAGTGGTACATCAGTATTACAAAGGACGAATGCGCTTGGTACTACACTCAGTCGAAAGCCATAGACATTCAGATTAGAAAGGGCCCTTATATATCCCCCACTCAAAATATTAAAAAAACTATTCTATAGTATCCTTAGTAGATATTCATTCTGTGCTTTTGGAATATTCCAGTTGGGAATCTTTTTTTTTTCTTCCAGTACTGGGATTGAACCCAAGGGCATTCTACCTCTGGGCTACATCTCCAGCCCTATTTTATATTCTTTATTTTGAAATGGAGTCTCACTAAGTTGCGGAGGGACTAAGTAGCTGAGGCTGGCTCTGAACCTGGAATCCTCCTATATCAGCCTCCCCCAAGAATAGGGATTACAAGCATGCACCACCATGCCCGGCTCAGTTGGGAATCTTGCACTTCACAAAATAGTTGTTTTTTTTTTTTTTTTTTTTTAAATCCTGCTAGTTGTAATTACTAGCAAGTTCTTTCTTCAATTAAAAAAAAATCTGCTAATCTGTAACTTTTGCCCACTGGTCCTGCGGCTCCACAGGAAACTGTATTGCCTCTTTCTCATAATGGCACTTCAAATATTTTATAGAATAATATTATTTAATAATTGTACTTACCATTTGTTGGTAATTGGTGATTGTAGACTCTGAATATACTATCAACTATCAGGCACAATACCAGGAGTCTTGTTCACATTATTTTATTTAATCCTCACAATAAGTTCTAAGGGTGAGTTCATCTTCAGTTATTTGTATTTTACTGAGGCTCGGACAAAAATCACATAACTGATACGTAGTGAAGGTGGAATTTGAACCTGAGTCTGGTTGATTAAAACTACTTGCTATTGTCTACAACACAGAACCTCCTCTCACATTGACTTAAAGCCCGGGGCAGGTAAGCAACTTATTTGTGATCACACAACTCAATAGAAAATGAGATGAGTCAGGTGTGGTGGTGCAGGCCTGCAATTGCAGTACTTGGGAGGCTGAGGCAAGAGGATTACAGGTTCGAGGCTAGACTCAGCAACTTAATGAGACTCTGTTTCGAAATAAAAAATCAAAAGGGCTGGGGGTATAGCTTGGAAGTAGAATATCCCTGGGTTCAATCCTCGGTACCAAAAACAGGAAAAAAAAAAAAGAAAGAAAGAAAAAGAAAAAGAGAGGCACTAGCTTCTCAGTCTCCAGTGAACGTGTTCAGGTTTTGTTTGTGCAACAGCACAGCCGCCAACTTCCCTAGTCCTCTCTTCTGTGTTAACAATTCCCATTCCTCTTCATTGTTATTCCCATGGTTTCCTTGCTATCCTGTCATGTTCTCCGAGCATGCTCTCAATTTCGCAGCGTCCTTTCTAAATTATAAAACTCAGAATTCAAAACAGTGCTGTGTCTGAGCAGGACAGAAGTCACCGCAGCTGTGCTTCCTGTCATTTGGACTTAATTTCCCATTAACACTGTCTAAGGTTGCATTAATATTTTAATACAATGTTGGCTCCCTTCCACCGTAAGGTCAACAGTACTCCTTGTTCCTTCTAATTGCGTTTTAATTTCTATGAACTGTAAGAACAAGACAAAGTGATCCCGTTGTATTCTTGCTGATTAAAAAAAAAACAAATCCTCTTGTTCTGGGGTGGGGTGGTGGCGGGAGATGCCTTCTGAATGGAGAATAGCCTAGAGCAGATTCCAGGCCGCTAGAGACATTTAAGGGGTGTGAATGTGAAGATGCTCTAGCTTCCGGAATGACGATGTGATTCCTGGTATACGTCAGTGGCCCATGCCCCTGTAGACCTTTGCTTTCTAGGGGAGATGCTCGCTCGGCGTGTGTGGCGGACATTTGCTGCTGTATTCTTCCTGCCTGTGCTCTTTTTTCATAGCATGATGTTGTCATCTCTTTAAGGAAAGCTGCACCTAGCGGTTCATCCAGGGTTTCTGCCCATTCTAGCCAGGAGACGGTCACTGAAGCAATGCTGGCTCTGAATTCGGGTGGCACAGCGGGGAGACTGTGGAGGTTGGTTCATCCTGATGCAACGAGCGCCCCCTGCAGTCAGTCCATGGGAAGCGGCTGTCTGGATCTTGTGGCCTGACTTTTCTTCAACATTTCTTTTGATTTGTGAGCCACTTAATATATGCCTCCAATAATAGATGTGTATATGTATATAAAGTTGTCCCTTGGTATCTTTAGGGAATCAGGTCCAGGACCCCTGCGGTATCTTCTGGGTACCAAAATTCTCAGATGCTCAATTCCCTCATGTGAAATGGGGTAGCATTTGCATGTAATCTATACATAGCCTCTCATATATATCTAAGGTTGCGTTAATCTTTTAATACAATGTTGACTCACTTCAACCTTAAGGTCAATAATACTCCTTGTTCTTTCTAATTTTGTTTTAATTTTTATGAGCTTAAGATAAAACAAAGTGATCCCATTGTATTCTTACTGATCTCCCAAGATCATCCCTAGCTTACTTATAATACCTAGTACAATGAAAATGCTGTGTAAATAGGGCTTGTACTATATTGATTAGGGAATAATGACAAGGAAAAAGTCTGTATATGTTCAGTACAGACAAAAAAAATTTTTTTTTCTTTTGAGTATGTTTGATCCACAGTTGGCTAAATTCGTGGATGCAGATCCCATGGATGCAGAGGGCCAATTATGGTAGCCTTTAAAATTTTAAAATCAAAACCAATTTCTGATAATTGCAATCAAAACAATCCTCACTCATACATGGATCACTGTAACACATTTACTTTATTGGAAATAGCTGTATCAGAAAGTTCTACTGCCTCATGACATAACAAAATAGCTAATCTAACAGAATTTGTCAGTCTAGCATCAGGTTTATGGTAGAAGCTATTTTCTGACATATTTTTGGGATTACAGTTTTTAAAACATGTTTGCCACATTTAATGCAAGAGATATATCTTGAAATCTACTGCTAAGTGAAATTTTATAAATTGATTTCACTAAGGCAATTGCTAGTCAATAAAAATCAATGTTAGCTTCCAATGTTGAATTCTTAAGAAGCTAATCACTCATTTGGCTAAACCTAAAATTTGGCAAACTTAATTTTTTCTCCAAGAGAGAAATGTTTTTATGTTTTCAATTAAATACCAATTCATTTTTGAAGTCTCCTAGTATATATCTTAGCAGCAACATTATATGCTTATTTGCAGTGTTCTATACCATAAGCATAAACCATCAACAGCAACAGGATGTTTTCAATTCTATTTCTTTCACTGTTTCTTCATCTACACAGTGTACATCTTTTTTCATGTGAGAAAATTCCAGAAATTTATGGGTTTATTCTTGACTTTCTGAGCTTCAGATTCACATTCTCAACTTTCTGCAAGAAATACTCATTGCATTGTTCCAAGGGCAACTGCAGTGTGACATGAGATTGTCAAACCAAATTATTTGTCTCAAAGGGCAGTGATGACAACATTTTCTGCTACATCATAAATCTCTTCTTCAGTAGTCCAGGGTGGCAGATTTCTCTCTTGTTTCACTTCAAAGAAGAAATGTTCTTTTCCTAAGGTACTGGTTTGCTCTGCTCTCATGGACCTTATAACTTTTTTTGGGGGGGGGTCATGATTACAAGAAAGCTTCAAGTTAAGATTGGGGTCTTCTCTGACTCACCCATGGCTTCATCTTATCCTTCTACCCCTATTTTTCTCTGGCCTCATTATTTTTCTCCCTTCCCTTCTCTTCTCCCTTCTTCCCTTCCTCCCTCCCTCCCTTCCTTCCTTCCTTTAAAAATTTACATTATTATTTTAGCTTACTGTAACATATGAATTTTTGGATGCTTCTACTTATATATGCCATTAGGTGATGGCATATATAAGTAAAAATTAATTTGAGGATCCGTCTTATCTTTCTTATTGTGTTCCCTGCTTTGCTTCTTCATCTCTTTGCTAAAATCATCTGTAAATTGCCTACCTCTAAGGCTTAAAACTTGGAGTTATTTAAAATTCTCTCTATCCCTCACTCCCTGAACCTAGACAGTCCTTAGAAGTTGTTCAGTTGTACTTCCTTATATCTTTTACAAACTGGAAAAAAAGAAGGGAAAAGTGATCAGCTGTCTGGAAAGTTTGAAGAGGCATCCCTCAGATCACTGATCTTTTGATAAATCAGTGGGTATTTTATCCCTATCTGTTCTATCCTTTACCTCCTGATTGTGGTTATTTTATCTGTATTAACTTTTCATTATGGGTCACCCAGATGATTAAGATTACCATGTGGAGCTGAGCAAGGTGGCGCATGCCTGTAATCCCAGCACTTGGGAGGCCAAGACAGAAGGAACGCAGGTTCAAGGCCTGCCTGTTAAATAAATAAATAAATAAGTAAATAAGTAAATAAGTAAATAAATAAATAAATAAATAAATGGGCTAGTGGTGTAGCTCAGAGGTAGAATGCCACTGGGCTTAACCCCCAGAATTAGAAATTTAAAAAAAGGAAAAGAAAAATGAAAGATGATCATGTGGTTGATTTTCTTGCCTTTTGACCAGGTGTTCTTAAACTTGAGCATGTATTAAAATTCCCTGGAAGACATTTGACATTTTAAAACACAGATGTCTGGGCTCAGTTCCAGAGTTTCTGATTCAGTAGTTCTGGGGTGGGGTCTGAGAACGTGAATTTCTGACATGTTTCTTGGTGTTGCTGCTGCTGCTGCTGCTGACCTCAGGAACACACTCTGAGAACCACTGCTTTTGACTGCTCCCCTTGTCCGTGCCACACTGCACCCAGGGCATCGCTCTTTCTGGGTGCTTCTTCTCGCAAAAGTCTTCATTGGCCCTCCATTATTTATCGAATTTATTTTCACATTTCAAATGTTCTGCCTAGTGTTCAAGACCTTGAATAATCTAAAGGTGACCCATCTTTTTCATTTCCTGATATTTCTTCCAGGCCTGTAATACTTTTCCTTCCCTCATCTCTACTCGTTGACCAGGGTGCTCCTCAAATGACATCACTTCGTGAAGCCTTGCCTGATAGTCCAGCTATAATGGACCACTAGCCTTGTTAATTCTCTTTCAGTGCATAGAATGCGATGCCGGCAATTATTATTAGCAAAGATATCTTTGTCTCTTGTACTGAATTTAGCAAACTCCAAACCAATGAGCAGTCATCTCAGCCTCTGTTGCTTTTCTTTACATGGAACATATTCTTTAAACTCATTAGCTACTAAGTAGAGATTTCGAGTTTGGGAACAGAGATGATCATACTTGTAGAATTTTCCCAAGATCTCATTCCTTTGGGTAAAAATCACCACTACTCACTTTCATTAAGGCAAATGCAATATTTCACAACACATTAACAAGATGTAAAGACCCCAAATTATCTCATCATACCATGGAATTTCAAATGAATAGTAATTTTCTATCTTATCTTGATTATTGCCATAGTTTATTAATTGAACATTATGACCATTTTATGGGCCAAATTATATAGATGATAATCTGTTACTGAAGTATATCCTACATTTCCAAGTTGGTAAATAATAAAATGTTCTTTTGGGGAGGTACTGAGGATTAAACCCAAGAGTGTTCTACCTCTGAGCTATACTCCAACCCTTTTTATTTTTATTTATTTATTTTTGTTTTGAAATAGGATCTTGCTAGGTTGCTGAAAGTCTCATTAAGTGCTGAGGCTGGTCCGAAGCCTGCACTCCTCCTGTCTCAGCATCTCAAGTAATGGAATTACAGGTGTGCATCACCACTTCCTGCTAAAATGTTCTATTTTATAAAGGAAATGAATGATTAAAATAATGTGCTTTCCCCCAAAATCATTTTCTGGATTATTAATATGTGATCACAAGTAAAGGAGTTTTCTACCAAACATGTTTAGAAAATTTGAGGTTAAACTATGTCAAGTCTTATTGAATTGCAGGACTCCTGAGATCCATCTGTGCTAAGAAGCTTTAGGAATCGTTGAAAGGGGGTATACAATATTTAGTATTTTTCAAAGTTCTCTCTGTGTTTTAATTCTTGTAAGTTTGCAGAGCGGCTCACAGTAGCTCCCTTACCTCATCCATTAGGAAGCTAGGTAAAACACTTCCTCTGTGTGTGTGTGTGTGTGTGTGTGTGTGTGTGTGTGTGTGTGTGTGTATAATCACCACTGCAAAGACCTGAAGCAAGTGAGAAAGTGGTGACACTGAGTGACCCCGAGGTAACAGCTCAAGGGCACATTCAGTGGGGCTCTTACATCCCTCTAAGTCATTGGCAAGAGTTTTGTTGAGGATGGGCCAGGGAGGTTGCTGAACCAAAGACCCAGCTGGCTACTTCATTTGACTGCAATGAAATCTTGTTGACCAGGTGTTCTTAAACTTGAGCATGTATTAAAATGAAAAGTGCAAGACTCCACTTAGCCTCATTGCCCAAGCCAGATTCAGACCCTCGAGAGAGCTCAGTAAGATGTCTTCTTGTATAAGTCTTCCTGGAATGTCCTGAGTTCAGATGTGTTGATAGAAAATAAAAGCTAATTTACTAAGAGTACTGGTTATAATGAGGGGCTACATCAAGCTGGGTGAGATGACACACACCTGTAATCCTAGTACTTGGGAGGCTAAGACAGGAGGGTTTCAGGTTGGAGGCCAGCCTCAGTAACTTAGATCCTCAGTGACTTGGTGAGACCTAGTTTCAAAATATAAAACAATAAGACTGGGGGTATAGCTTGGAGGTAGAATTCCTTTGGGTTCAATTTCTAGTACCAAGAAAGAAGAGGAAGGAGGAGGAGGAGGAGGAGGAAGAAGAGGAGGAGGAGGAGGAAATAATTACATCAAGGACCTGGGAAACTAAGATTTCTTTGCCCTGAAGTTTGTTTGTGAGGGCCTGGGAGTATGTTGTTCCTGATGTTATTCCCTGTATTCCTTTTGTGAACTTGGTAGGAAGTAGCAGTGTGCATTGATATTAATAGAGTAACACATGTCTCTAAACTAGCCATTTCCTATGGGTTTTGCTGGAATGTTATCAACTTCATACCTGATCTCATTCTTCCTCTTTTCTGACTGCCCATGAGCAGAGTGATTCAGTGGCATGTTTTGTGAGCCTTTGATTAAAAAGGCAGGAGCAGAGTCAAATCTCTTTGATGTCTTTGCTTTGACTAGTCCCACTGGCAGAATTATCTGCGTCTCCATAAAGCCTTCCCTCTATTTAGTCTATTGGGATCATCTCACCTGAGATGATCCCAACAGACTAATTTGAGACTGGGAATTTATTTTACCATCACCTTCAAGTGAAATGCAGAGTAGGGAAATATTTTTGAACTATTTGTTGTTTGAGTATCCAGGAATGTTATAAAAGTTGAGCATCCCTAATTTGAAAACTCCATATCTGAACTACTCCAAAATCCCCAACTTTTTGAGTGCCAACATAATTTCATAAGTGGAAAATTCCACCCCGATCTAATGTTACAGGTCACAGTCAAAATGCAGGCACACTAAAATATTGTATAAAATTCACTTCAGGCTATGTGCATATGAAACATAAGTGGATTTTGTGTTTAGACTTGGGTTCCATCTCTGAGATGTCTCATCATGTATATGCAAATATTTCAAAATCCAAAAACATCTAAAGCCCCAAACACTTTCCAAGAATGTTAACTCAATTTTGTATATATTTTTATTCTTGATTTTGTTTTGCTTGACTCAGAGGTTTTCCATCTGAATCCTACAATCTAACAATCTATATCTAGATAATTCCTGTAATGGGTCTGTTTCTCTTTATCACTGAGTTAAGGAACATTTACTAAAATCTTTATGATTATTTCTTCTGACTTAGATATGCAGTCTTTTTTTTTTTTTTTGTATTAAGGGTTGGATCCAGGGGCATTCTACCTTTTAACTATACACAGAGCCCCTTTTCTATTATTTAAAAAAATCTTGAAATAGGGTCTTTTTAAGTTTCTGAGGTGGCCTCAAACCTGAGACCCTCCTATCTCAGCCTCCCAGGTACTGAGATTCCAAGCATCTGCCACCATACCCGGCTAGCCCTCTTTCGTGTATGATCTACTTGCTCTTATTTACTATGGGGTACACTGTCTTACGCATTGATTTTTTGAAGTCATAGAAACTAAATGTCTAGAGTGGACACTTTGTCCTGCTTTGATGCAAAATGACCAAATATTCTTGAGTTCTGCTTGTAGATCAGTGTCATGGCTACAGTATGGGTTTCAAGGTTGTCCACGCAGGGACTTAAGAATCCAGCAGGCTCCTTTTGTAATTCAGATTTTTGTAAGATTTGAACGATTCACTGAAATGTCAACCTATCTTGAAAACTCTTGTACGTCTCTCCAATTTTCTAGGTCTCCTTTAATCAGCTGTTCTTCTTTGGGCCATGGCTTGGGGTGCTCAGCTTAGCAACCCAGCCACGAATCCCCAAGTAGAGCTGCCTCTTGCTGCATTTATTGGCAATGAGGAGATAACGGATGGGCAGGAACACCTGAAGATTTTTCTTTTAAAAGCACAAAACAAGGGTGCACGTGTCAAAGCGTGGCTTCCATGTTGTTGTCTTCATGAGATACAGGTGGAAGAAGGAGATGCCCGTGAAGGCAGAGTGATTTCCCCTCGTGACTGAGAAGAGCAAGCACCTGCAGCGGCTCAGGCCCCGGCTCCTGCTGCAGCAAGAAAGCAGGTAGGGGAATCCCTGGGGATCCCAGAAGCGCTTTTCTTCCATATTGAGCTCTAAGATTCCTGTATAACAGTAAGAAACAGTTCAGCTCTTCCCCTCCCTACAGGTTTCCTAAAGGGAATCTACTTTCCCTTGTACCTGCAGAGGTTGATTTTTTGGTTGATTCCTTTTGCCTCTTTCCGGATGAAGCCTCTATCTTGCTCCGTTACCTTCCACGCTATCTTCTATTTCTCTTGAAGAAGCGGACACTTCCTGGGCCCCTTTCTGAGGAAGCCGTGTTCCTCGGAGAGAAAAACACAAGACGGTGGTCATGGAAAAGCTTTGGGGAACTTGGTGGTGGTGGTGAGGGGCAGATGAAGTCCTTTACAGCTTACTGGCCAACAGTTGGGACCGCCGTTGCTTTCTAGAAACTTGGGTCATGACCACCCATTTTGGATAGTTCCCTCTGCCGAGGTCACATGGGATGGAAACTCTTCCCCGGGGTGGCTGAAAACCAGCCCAAAGAAAGCATCCTGGGGTGAGGAGGATGGGAAGGGGGGAGCTGGGGGACGGTCCCTGGCCAGGAGGCCGGAGGTGCCCCAGGAAGCTGTTTCCTCTGAATAGTTAAATGGCCGCCTCTCCACTCGCACAATGTCACATTGAATTTGAAACAGGGAACTTTTTATATTTCTCCCCTGATTGTGCTGGCACCTGGCAGATGCCTATTTACCACAGGCATCAATACGCATAGCAATCAAAGGAAATCAGAGGCGCAGATTAGCAACAGCTGCAAGTCATTAGTGACAGACACGGGGAAAGCACAATTCTGCACCCAACTTTGAAATAACCGATACGAGTATTTCAGAGCACGCGGGTTACCGCAGGGCGCTCCCCACCACGAGAGCCCGCCAAACAATAGCCGGGCTTGTCTCTCCAAGGAGCCCTCTTCTCTCAGGCTCTGCGTATCGCCACACCAATCAATCACACGGTATCGGTCCACGGCTCCGGTTCTGATCTGGTCTCTCCATGGGGATCAAAGGTTGCCTGGACTGAGACATAACCCCTGGGTGGGTGGAAAAAAAGCCCTTTTGTCCCCTCTCATAATTTTAGCAGTAGGGGCTTGAGTGTATTTCTGATCACTTAATTGTATTGTAGATCTGGTTGGAAAGGGGCATAGAGAGGGGGAAAATAAGACATTCTCCCTTCCCTGATTTAATTTCATTTTTCCTCCCCATTCCCCCTACAATTCTATTTGGAAATCAGTTGTGATTGACAGCCGTTTCTTTGGGTAGTGACCTATTTTCATCGGCAGCACTAACCTTAGCCTACTCCCCCCCCCCAAAAAAAAAATACTATTCAGTTTTTAGCTTTTTCCCTAATCAATTCATTCAGTGCCTCGGCGAATACAAGTTGGTCATTTAAAAATTTCTAGCTGTTGCCTGATATGTCCCAAAACAAATTTAGCCAGCATGGGTTTCTATTTTAGACCGTCTCTGGAAATGCAGATTTACTGTACAACTGGGTAATGGCTTAGAGATAAACAGACAGGAGTGAGCTGCTGTCTGATTAGCAGGACTGGGCAAAATTTAGCATTATATATATACCGCAATAATTGGACCATTGGACCAAAGGATGGAGCTTAAATTGGTCTCAGCATCACGTGTGGTTTCCTCTCTCTTTACTTGATATGAAGGTGGAATTATTTTTTTCTGTTTTAGAAATTTCTCCTTCCCTTACCCACCCTCCTTGAAAGTATCTTCTGAAGGTTTTGCTAGACATTCTTATATAATAATAATAATAGTAATAATTTGTTTTGGAGATGAGGATAAGAAATGGGGAGGTAAGTGAGACCAGCCAGTCTCAGAAAGTCCAGGTTTATAGGTTTTCTCACATTTGTGGAAGCTAGAGAGAAAATCAGAAACATAAGGGATATTAGGTTAATGTGGAGAGAGACCAGTAGGATAGTAGAAGGGAATTGTGGGAGAAAAGCGGGAGGGAATAAAAAGGAGGATTGAGGAAGGAAACAATTCAAATAATACTACGGCAATATATTAAAGTATTGCTACCAATTTCACTAACATGTACAGGGAGGGAGAAGCGGGTGAGGAGGTGGGATACAGAAAGGACTACAAGAGTTGTGTGCATAGCTGGGCGTGGTGGTGCATACTTGTAATCCCAGTACTTGGGAGGCTGAGACAGGAGGATCTCAGGTTTGCAGCCAGTCTCAGCTACTTAGTGAGCCCCACTCCCTTGCAACTTAATGAGACCCTGTTTCAATATAAAGAATATAAAAAAATAGGATTGAGGATGTACATCAGAGGTAGAATGCACCTGGGTTCAATCCTTAGTACCACAAACAAACAAAAAACTGTGCAAATGTTTGTATCACATTGAATCTCACTATGATGGATAATTGCAATGCACTAATAAAAGCATATACATACATACATATGTATGTATACATATATATATATATATAAATGAAATAAAAATTGTAGTGAGGTCCTTTGCAATTTAGTGAGACCCTGTTTCAAAATAAATAATAAAAATAGGGCTGGGAGGTGTAGCTAGGAGGTAGAATGCCCCTGGGTTCAATCCTCAGTACCACAAAACAAACAAACAAATACAAAAAAGTAATAGGGGGGCTGCTGCCTTTTATCTAGTGCAAGCCAACCATTAAATATCAGCTTTTTAGTAACAAGCAATAATTCATGATTTCAGAAGAAAGCTTCCAGATATCGTGGATTGCACAGAGCAATTGACACCTCAAAATCATGCTGAAGCATGTTGTAATAGTCGTATGTCTTATTTCTCAATGTACTAAGGAGAGATTATTTTATACTTAATGAAATGCCATAATCTCTAGGTGCAGGGAGATTTGATTGCTTAGGATCATTTTATGAGAAAGCAAAGACATAGTATTAACTAATAATTTCACTTACTAATTAGGTCAGCACATATTTATTGAATGTCTACTCTATCTCGGGGAATGTTTCAAGGACTATGGATACAGCGGCACAATTAACAAAGGACCTGGTGGCTGTTTGGACTATAAGTCTTCATTGCATACATATTCTTCCCATTCCCCCACCCCTTAATCTGTACTTGGCGATTTGACCACTGTGGGAAAAGAACAAGCATGTTGCATGCACAGGTTTATTTAAGTAAATGAAATGTACTTATTTATCAGTTAGGATAATGCTTCTGTAACAGTAGAGTCCCAAATTTTAGTGTCCTAACACAGAAACTTATTTCTTGCTCATATAGCCATCCACTGAGGGTATTCTCAGTTGGTGGGAGGCTCTCATCCATGCAGTGACTCCAGGACTCAGGCTGCTTCCATCTTGTGACCCCCTCTGGGCCTCAGAGTCTTCTGCTTCCAGCAAACGCAAAGGGAGACAGAGAGTGGAGAAGGCACAGCCTTTTCTTATTCAACTTGGTTTGAAAGAGGCAAACATCACTTCTGCTCATACACCATGCCCAGAGCTGCCTAGATGGCCCTACCTAGATAAAAGGAACCTTGGGAAAATTTTAGCCTTAGCCTGAATAGACACTTCAAGGTGGAAATTCTATACCACAGAAGCAAGAGAACAGATTCGGGTAGACACAATTAAGTGTCATGTACCAGGCTAATTTCTGGAGATAAAAGAAGGTTAAGTCATTGTCTTTTTAGGGTGGTGATGGCTATATAGGTACCCTACTGCCCCCAAATGATACTCGAGTGCTAACTATAGCCATGGGAGCACAGATTTGGGGACAAATAACACACTGGGGATAGTCTCAGAGGAGGCTATTGAAGCAAAGCCTTAGGGAACTGAATCTCGTGGAGAAGAGGAAAGAGAAAGTGTTAGACCCGGGCATAATGTAAAGCTTAGAGGATGTTCAATATGTCCAGAGATGGGTGAGCTGCTCCATGCATCAAATGCCCAAGAATGTGGGGTGACAAGGTTCAGGTTAGAGAAGCCCTCACGGGCTGTGCCCTGTGCAAGAACTAGCCAAGGAATGTATATGTGCTCTGGGATTCGGGCTACAAATCAGCTCTTCCAATCACACTCCCTTCTTGGGTACATCATTATATATGTGGAAAGAAACTGATCTGCAAAACTTGAGAAGTCATATGTGAGTTTTTAGGATGAAAGGTGTTTGATTTCTAAGAAGACAGAGCATATCCTTAGCAGTCTTGTTATTTACTGGGTAGGAATGTGTCATCTCACAAAAAGAGGCACATTAAAATGTATGGATTCCCTCATCTGATTTCCAGGCTGATATTTCATCACATTTTAAAGGTCCCTTCCCTTTCCCTCAATACTTGCAGTAGTGAATAAGCTTTATGATGGTTTCAGAGCGAGCTTAGAGTTCTAGGTACCAAAAGAGGCAGAGGTTGTCTTAGTAGTTACTAGTGGAGAGGTCCTTACACCACCCTGCCTAATCCCAGCCTAGGAGACATTCCAAAAACTGTGTCACTAGGATATGAATGTGCAAGGCATGAGCATTGTTTTACCCAAAAGTTTTAGTAGTCAGAAAAGGGAACTGGAAGAAATCACAGGGAGCTGGAAGAAGTCACAAGATTTCCATGTCCCTGAATCCACAGATTATGCTGATGTCTGGCGTTGTTAATTTCACAATGAATATTTGCTTTCCTTTTTCTTTAGATGATCTCAGGCTAGTTAGGAAAAATGACTGCTCTTTCCTATGCTCACTTTTATGTGAAGATAAAGTATAGAATAGTGAAGTGAATGTATAAGCTATATTTATTAGTCTGAGATATTTAATGAACATCTATTAAAAATTGAGACTGGGCCTTGGTGCAGAAAGTCAGAATATGGGTAAACTGAGATTTCTGTCTACATTGAGCAGAGAAGATGCAGCTATGTAAGAATAGTTCTTCTAAGCCGAGCGTGGTGGCGCACGCTTGTAATCCCAGCATTCGGGAGGCTGAGACTGGAGGATCTGGGTTCGCGGCCAGCCTCAGCTACCTAGTGAGGCACTCCGCAACTTAGTGAGACTTGGTTTCAAAATAAAGAATAAAAAATAGGGCTGGGGGTATAGCTCGGAGGTAGAATGCCCCTGAGTTCAATCCCCAGTACCGCAAAAAAAAAAAAAAAAAAAAAAAAAGAATAGCTCTTCTACCACAAAGAATGTGAAAATTTCCTTAAGGCAGGAGTAGACAGGAGGAAGGACAACTGTGTCACAGGAGGAAATCAAGGAAGTCTTAATGGAGTAGGTGGGCCTGAATTTTGCAGGTGAAAGGTGGGTAATCTAGAAAGAGAAGTTGGAACTGAGAGGTGAAGAGGAAGAAATACAGGAAGGCGTATGTGAAGGTCAGGAGAAGGGCTGCATCCAAGGGAAGAGGGAACAGGGGTCAGGGAAGTGGTCTCAGGGATGTTCCCACTGGGGCTAGGCCGTGTAGGGTCTTGAATACGTGGTTAGGGAACATGGATCTACAATGGGAATGGTCTACTCCCAAGCTTTCAGGGAGAGAAGGTATTGACAAGACCTTGAAACTCAAAGAAGTTTCCAGAGATTGGCCCAGAATGGCCAGTTACTGCTTGTAGAAGAAGAGGCTCAGATATATCTCCCAATCTCCCAGCAGGGTCCATGATGCCAGGCCAGAGAGAATTTTGAGGACAAAGGACTAAGGACATGAACCCTTGGCTTTGTATAAGGACAGCACCTATCTCTCAGCCAAGTAAGAACACATTAAAAGTTTATGGAAGAAAAAAATGATGGCCCCCTCTCTTGCACTCCTACAACCTGGAGTTTTGGCTTTTAGTTTTGTTATTGTTGTTATTTGTTTGCTTTTCTTCTGAAAATGCAGGACCAGTGATCCTTATTATGTTAGAAATGGGAGTGGGGAGAGAGAGAGAGAGAGAGAGAGAGAGAGAGAGAGAGAGAGAGGGGGGGGGGGAGTTAATTTTATGGGCTAGAAGGACTGCTTGCGAAATAAAAGTGCAAATGATGACTATCAGAAGAAAAAACCTTTAGAGAGAATGAAGAGGCAAAATTTACTATAGCTTGAAATGGATAAGTACTGTCCAATTGGCATTTTTTTTTTACTGTAAAATATAGAATAAAAAAAATGCTCAAAGATTTCCTTTTTAGAACTTGGTAAAAAATTGTAGCAGATGAACAGTAGGCAAAATCAAGGGGGGGATTTTGCTCACATATGAAAGTTTACAAGAAATCTAGTTGAGTCTGGTTTCAGTATTTGCTGAAGTTTGTGGCTGTGTCAACAAAGATGGGTTAAAGTAAGCATATTTCAGATCCTAAACAGAGCAGCCTCATAGTCTGGAATAGAGAGTAGCTTTAAAATGGGTTTCCTTTTCTTTCCCTCCAGCTGTGCCTAGTGCTAGAGGAAGATGAACTGGCATGTTCTTTGTTACATAGCAACAGACCCACCCAGGGGAGTGAGGCACAGTTAGGTTTTCAAGATCTTAAGTCCTTTCAATCAGCCGGTAGTGGAGTTAGGAGAAAATAGGTTGGGAGAGGCTGTATCATCATTTGGCACGGCATTCAACACCTGAAACATTTTAGCCAAAGTCTCCAAAATAGAGCTGATGGTCTCATTGGTTAAAATGGAGCAATGATTAAAATACCTTTAGTGGCATTTGTCCCTGTATCTTTTGGCCTGCCTTGACTACTGCTCTTATTCTAACGATTCTGTGTTTGCAATTTGAGTAGTATGGAGAAAGGTGTTAATATCCAGGCAGACTTATTTCACTTTTGTACTTTCTTGAGGTTATCTATGAATCTCTACCCTGATAAGAATTGTCTTTATGTTTCTGATTGGTCTTCTGTGAATCTCGAACTAAGTGCTCCTTCCGAAACTCTAAGTCCCTTTGTTATATGTCTATTTTCTCCCTGAAATAAATTCAATTTTCTAATGGCTGAGAGGGAATTTTGATCTCTTCCTTCTTGTGAAATGCTCTGTATTTATTGTGCCTAATAATTATTATATATAATTTTTGTAAGACCAAAGTTGAGATGGAATTTTCTTGAAATGTTTTATGCTTGTTTTCTTTTATGGCTTAAATGTAGGGGGAATTTGAAAAAAAAACACTAAACTAAAATTTTTAAAATTGATGCATTATAATTATACATAACAGTGGAATTCATTGTGACTCCTTCAAATATCCACAGAACACAATTTGGTCAATTTCTGGTGTCATACAAACAAAGTCTACATATTTGAGGGCACAGGATAGATTATTTTTAAGGAACACTTATTGCCATTAACATAAAAGATGACAGGAGTCTGGGATGATTGCAGAGTAGACAGTATCAGGATGGTTTCCACCTAGACAACAATTTGCATCTGTCTGATATAGTTTTTTAGATCTCTGGTGTCTGTAGCTATCAGGGCAAGGCTTGGATGGAAAATGGTGGTTAATCTTGATCCATTTCAATTCTTAGCACAGTGGTAGAAACCCATTTCTCAGCCTCAGTCCTATGACAGGTATTTCTGGAGCAGTTTGGATGCAGCTTATGGTGGGAAAAAGGGGTGCTGGCACTATTATTCCCCACCCTCACTGAAGTGATTTCCAGGTGATTTAAAGGGGAAGAATCCCTTCTCCTTCTTTCTCTGTAAAAGCAACCAAGTATGAAAGAGAAAGGGAAAAATCACATGCATAATGAGGAAAAGGTACAGGCTCAGAAAAGACTTGAGAAAATCTTAAGTTTACACTTCAGGCTGATCCTCAGCACAGAGACAGTTCACAACAATCAATCACAAACACAATAAAAATCCAGGAAACCCTGGGGAAGGGAGAGACTCTGATTTTTAGAGGTACCATGTTAGTAGATTCAAAAGTCCAGTTTTTTTTTTTTTTTTTGCGGTACTGGGGGTTGATCTCAGGGGCGTTCTACCTCCGAGCTATACCCCCAAGCCCTATTTTTTATTCTTTATTTTGAAACCGAGTCTCACTAAGTTGCGGAGTGCCTCACTAGGTAGCTGAGGCTGGCCGCGAACCCAGATCCTCCAGTCTCAGCCTCCTGAATGCTGGGATTACAAGCGTGTGCCACCATGCCCGGCTCAAAAGTCCAGTTTTTAACAACAACAACAACAACACAAGGGACATAAAGGAACAGAAAAATGATGGTCATCCAAAATATAGAGAGAATAAACCAATAGAAATTGTTCCTGGAGGGGACTTGATGGTGGATCTACTAGATAAAGACCTTAATTGTAAAAGATAAATATAATAGTATAAATAAAATAAACATATAATGTTACAATAAATACAAATACAATAAGGATGGTCAGAGAACTGAAGGAAAACATGGAGAAAGAAAGAAAATGATGTATGAGTGAAATGGAAATAAAAGTAAAGAAATAAACTAAAAAGAAATGATTTTCTTTGTGAATTTCTAAATTATTTCTAAAAAGAAACAAAAAGAAATTAAAATAATTAAATAACAAATTTACTGTAGGGATTCATGGCAAATTTAAGCAGGCAGAAGAAAGAATCGGCAAACTTGAAGAAAGAACAGGAGAAATTACTGAGTCTGAGGAACAGAACGAAAAAAAATGCAGAAAGATGAGCAGATTGTAAGGGACCTGTGGGACACCATTATGTAAACTAATATGTACCCTGTGGAAGTCCCAGAAGGAAAATATAAAGAGAAAGGAGCTGAGAGAATATTTGAAGAAATAAAGCTCTAAACTTCTAAATTTGATGAAAAAATGAGAACACAAACATCCAAGATGCTAAACAAATTCCAAGTAGAATGAATTCAAAGAGATCCACAGTGATGTTAATTTTAATCAAGACTTTGAAAACCAGAGACAAAGAGAGTCTTGAAAGTATCAAGAGAGAAGTGACTCATTACATGCAGGGGATCCTCCAATAAGATTCTTAACATGTTGATCATGAGAAATTTGGGAGGCCAGAAGGTAGAAGGCTGGTGTATTCAAAGTACTAAAAGAAAAAAGAAAAAAGCTTGTCAATCAAGAATTCTGCATCTGGCAAAAATGTCCTTCAATAGTGAAGGAGAAATGAGACATTCCCAGATAAATAAAAACTGAAAGAGTTTGTTACCACAAGATCTGGCATGTAAGAAATGTCACAACGAATCTTGCGAACTAAAATGGAATGATACTGGACAGTAACTTAAAGCCATATAAAGCAATAAAGATCTCAAAAAAGGGCAATTTTAAAAGATAGTATTATTCTAACAATAGTTTGTAAGTTCACTTTTTGTTTTCTACATGATTTCTGAGACTAATACATCTTTCTCAAAAAGCAACCATCAGTCTAGTCTATTGTAAATTAGGTTTATAACTCCACAGTTTTTCTACATAAATTAGTAAGCTAATATATTTAAAATAACTCGTTTATGTTTTTGAACATCTAACGTATGAAGATGTAATTTTGTGAAATCAACAATCGAAAGAAGGGGTGGAGAAATAAAGGAGCAGCATTTTTGTGTGTTATTGAAATTGATACAAAATGCAAATGAGAATATCTAACTTTAGGATATTAAAAGCAATCCTTATGGTAACTACAAAGTAAAAGACAGACTATGCATAAGAATGAGAAAGAATTTTAAACATTTCACTATAAAAATCAATTACACTCAAAGCAAGATAGTAAAGCAGTTAATGAGGAACAAAAGAGCTAAAAGACATATAGAGAACAAATAGCCAAGTGGCATCAGTTAGTTCCTCTTTATCAGTCAGCCTTAAAAAGGAAGGAAATTCGGACATATGCCTCAGCATGCATGAACCCTGAGGACATTATACTAAATGAACAAGCCAGTCACAGAAAGACAAATGCTGTGTGATTCAATTTATGTGAGATATTTATAGTAGTCAAACCATAGAGACAGGGAGTAGAATGGTAGGTTTCCCAGGGGGAGGGGAAGGGAGAATGGGGAGTTAGTGTTTAAAGCATGCAGGGTCTCCGTTTTGCAAGTTGAAAAGAAGACTGGAGATAGATGGGTGGTGCTGATTGTCCAACAAGGCGAGTGTAGTTAATACTCCTGAAATGTACACTTAAAGTGGTTAAGATGGTAAATTTTTATGTCATGCATATCTTAGCATATCACAATTAAGAAGTTGGAAGTCTGACATAGTAGCTATTATTTAAAGCTTTAACATTTTTCAACTGCTTGCCTGTCTCTGCTCTCTGTGAGGGCAGGGACCTTGTCTGGTATGTCTCAGAGACATGGCCAGGGTGTCTACACAGGGCCTGATGCGTAACAGACAAGCAAAGATAGCTGTTGAACTTGCAGAATACATGTATTTTCTCATTTAAGCATCAGAACTACTTTATGAGGACATAACTGTTTTCTATGAAATCACCAGGAACATTGAATTAGCAAACAGTGAATATTGAACTGTTGCTCATGGGGTCAATAAAGGCTTAGGCTCTTTACATTCTCTGTTCACAACATTTTCATCCACTGATCAATGTGTGACCTTGTCTTATGTGTATTTCTGCCTACAGACACCTTATGTATATACATTGTGGATTCATTAACATTGAACTCACAGCACTGTAACTCATGTCTCAATGAAGCTTATCTAACACATGTCTTTTCTCCTTCGGGCACAAGTTTCTTGGGCTTAGGAGTTCTAGACATCAGAGACATTTTGAACAGCATGGATGTATGCATGCATGTGTGTGTGTGTGTGTGCGCGCACACACACACCATAAAAAGGGCAAAAACAAATGACATTAAGTAGACCATGAAAGGCCATTTGTTTTTAGTATCAGAGTTAAAATTAGGAAGCAGAGTATTGCCTTGATCTACTTCCACTGGGAAGGTCTGTCTGAGTGAGCTCAAGGCTAGGTGTTGGGAATTGGTGCTAAATTGTTCAATCTGCCCTACTACCATATTTATTCTTGTTAGAGCTAAAGGTCTTAAATATCCAGCGATTGGTGGAAGTGAAATGTCACTCAAGACTGACATTCCATTTCATCCCAAGCTGTCAGATTTGTGTGAGTATAAATCAACAGGACATCACCTATTACTATTTTAGACAGTATAATGGTTTGCCAAATGAGGGCTACTTTTGGGGGAAAAAGTAGTGTGTTTGTGTGTAGGAAAAGTGTTTACTATGACATCTTCCCATGTGATTAGATAGACGTCTGGGTTTCCCACTACTTCTGAAGCCCAAGAGAGGATTAGATCACCCATTTCCAACTGGTCATTTCTCTCTGTAGATGGCAGAATCACTGCTAATTGATACTTTTTATATTTAATTACACTTAATTTCTTCTGTCTGGCTGCCCTGAAACCAAGAAGAGAAAAACAGTGTTCTATATGCAAATCTTCTACCATAAACATTTCTTAACCTCATTTGCTTCTGGATTGGCCCAAATATAGAATCCTTAAGATAAAAGCTGTTTAAAGTGGTTTTCTTATCTGCATTTTGATCCTTTCTCTTGAGTCCCTCTTTCTGGAAACCATCTCTGAAATTTCTGAGATGGGAATTAGCGTGTTTGCGTCTGTGTTCGTTATTAATATGATTCTTTCTGAGTCCTTTTATTAGTTGTCTAAACAATTCCCATAACCTCTAGGTCCATCTCCCTGTTTCAACCACCAGAAGGGACATTGGTTACAGCACTATCTCAGTGGATTTTTGATTTTTATTTATCTTTCTTCTTCAAAACTCTGACCTCAACACTTGCCGATTTCTTTTGGATAAAGTTCATTCACTGGTCTTAGCTTACTGTTTTCTATTTTTTTTTCTGTACTGGTCAAACTGTTTTATTTTATTCTTCCCTAATGTCCTGCATTTTCCCATCTGGAAAATCCTTCCACTCCTCTTCATCGCTCTGAGTCCCCCCTCTCTACTCTGAGATGCCGTCTCTGCTCATCCCTGTCTGATAAGACCTTCCCTTCCTTCAACATCTTATGAGCTATTGTAAAGTGTATTCATTTGACAATCCAGAGAGTCAACACAGGCAAGTGAATGCAACAGAAAGGAGGCTTTTGAGTTAAAAAAAAAGAAAAAAAAAAGGACTGTAGGAAGAACTCTGTTATTTAATGTATGGGGGAGTTCAGATAATTTTGGTAATTTGCACTTATTCTCACTTTTTTATTCCCAAAACAGAGACAATTGACCTATTCTGTCTAGTCTACCTGATTTTCACAGAGATTAAGAAGTACTTATATACAAGCCCTCATCATCTGTAAAGTCCTGTATAAATGCAGGTTGTTATATCTGCTCTTCAGAGATCTCTGCGATTGCACTGACTCACTTTCCAAACCTTCTTTTGTTATTTAATGCAGCCTATATCTATGCCTAATTTGTATAACTCACTTTACCTGTCAGGTACCAATACAATGATGTTGCATATTATTTTCATAATTCACAAACTGACCTCCTCCTCCCTCTCCCTTCCTGCTAGTGCAGTTCTCGCCCATGGAATTCCCCAACACCTTCGTTTTTGAACTAAGAGCCAAATTTCTTTCTATATATGGTCTCAACTGGCCTCAGAGCTCGAGGAGAGAGAGAGAGAGAGAGAGAGAGAGAGAGAGAGAGAGAGATATCTCGTCTCTATTTCTACTCAATGCAAAAAGGCAAATTTTGTTTTTCAAAGAAAGGTGGAGAGAGAGGAATGAACATTCCAGGGAGTTCACTGTTGAACACGGCTCCTCCTGCTCGGTGAGCACTCTAGCATTCAGGAATTGTCCTCTTGCCGGCCCAGATGTCTACAGGCTCTGGAAGCTGTAGGTTCCCAAGCATGAAAGCATGACATCTGACCCTCTGCAGGTGTCTGTGGTGGACACAGAGGTGACTTCTGGGACGTCCCTTCAAGAGCACATGCTGCAGGCCATGTGGCTGACCTACACCCTCCCTTTCTCACCTTTAGACTGGGGTGTAGTGGAGTGGGGTCTAGCACAGGCACCTGGGACTTCACTTTGCCTGACTTATCTCCATCTTCTTTTTCATAGTGCATCATGGTCGAAGACTCACCTTCTTTTTTCTCTTCCTTTTTTCTTCTATAGGAATACTTTGCCTGGTAAGCTTCTTCCATAACCAATCCTGTCTTGCCATCTGTTTTTAGGGAGACCCAGGATGACAGAGTATCTCCAGCTTCATCTCAAACTTACTAGGACACTTAGAGCGATGCTTGAACCTGTGCCTCTCTTCTGGTGAGCTCCCCTTTGAGGACTCCCTGGACTTAAAGGAGGATCCTGCAGCTTTAGGTCCCTCCCAGTCAGCACCCTTTCCCCCATATTTTGTCTTCCTTCACAATATTGTCAGTTCCTTGAGACCTGAGGGCCAGATGAAATCCTCTTGAAAATCCCTTAGTCCTGTGATTTCCAAGAGAGATGTGTTTGAGATGGGCTAGTAACTGATTTTCTTCCTTCACACTGCATTCATGCTGGTTGGTAATTTGCCTTACATTTCTACACCGCCTTTACCAATGTGCTCACAGGCATTGCATAATTGCATCCTCTATCCCCTTGGGACACGGCAGAGTCAATATTCGCTGCTTTTATATGTTAGGAACTTAGACTTAAAATTGGGTGATAAACCCAAGACTCCGGAGGAAGCTCCGGGTCTGCTGCCTCTTGTTCTACTCATTGTCTAATCAAATGCCTCAGCAACTTAGTGAGACCCTGCTTCAAAATAAAAATTAAAATAGGGCTACGGGTGTAACTTAGAAGTAGAATGCCCCTGGGTTCAATTCCTAGTAACACACACACACACACACACACACACACACACACACACACAAACACACACAAATTCACTCATACACATGATCAAAATAATTTTAAAAAGAATTAAATCTCTGTAAGGCCCAAACAATCTATAGATGCCATTTGGTCCCATAAACATCCAACTTCTGCTTTGAAGGTATGAGCCATATTTAACTAGCTTTGTAAGTTTCCCCCTCAAGTTTTTTTTTTGTGTGTGTGATGGAGATTGAATCCAAGGGCATTTTACCTCTGAGCTACACCTCCAGCTCTGTTTTATTTTTTTATTTTGAAACAGGGTCTCACTAAGTTGCAGAGGGTTTAAGTTGCTGAGGCTGGTCGCTGACCTGTGATCTTCCTGTCTCAGCCTCCCAAGTACTGGAATTACAAGGGTGCACCACCATGCCTGGCTTTCCCCCTCACATATTCTATGTTTAGTAAAAATTTGATATAAATAACACAAATAAAAATAGCTACCAATTATTAGATGCCTGCTGTATACTTTGGGATGCTTGACACACATCATTATACATTCCTTGCAACTTTATGAAGTAGCTATCATTTTCCTTATTTTACAGACAAGGGTGCTAGAGTTCAGAGTTGACCTAACTTGCTAAGGTTACCCAGTAAAGTGCAGAACTAGAATCATACTTGGTTTCTGGCCCCAAAGTGTGTTCTTGCTCTTTATTTATTACATCATATTTCCACTGTCCTCAGAGAAGAGAAAGGGGAAAAAAAAAAAAAAAAACCTCTGCAGTAATTTCCCTCTTTTGAAACATGTCAAAGTGGTCTCTCTCCATCAATGCCAAGTGCAGCCCTGTGTTCTGGAACAGAAGAGATGTAGTTATCTCTGGGAAAGGCAGAGGAAGGGGAAAGAAAAGGAGTTATCTCCCAGCAGGATGAACTCCTCCTATCTTTCAAAAACTCCAAGCCAGAAATAGACAGGACCCCCAACCAGCCAGTGTCTGGCTTTTATATTCAGACTGCTTGTCTGTTTTGATCATAATGTCCCATGAGATGTCCACTAGTTTACTCCTGCTATCTGTTAACTCCCATTTCCAGAAGGCAAACCTCAGGAAAAAAAGGGAGCTTTTGTTTAGGGTCTAAAGTCAAGTCCAAATATAACAAGATCCCAATAACTTCCTCCACCCACTAGAGTTTAAAACCCAATTCCCTCGGCCCAGATGGCTGCTACTGAAAGAGCATTCTCCCACAGCTTCCTCCCTTTTTTGGCTGCCCCCTGATTACGGCTAATGACTCCCAGCTGTACTGCCTCCAAAGGCTTGGGGAAGATGAGTCTTTAAAAAATAATTTAATAACTAGACTCCTCCAGGGATGGGTGGGGTCAATGCCAGTCCTGCCGGAGTACCATCTCATTCAGAATTTAGCTGAATCTAGCCTTGAAATGAAAAGAGGGTTGATATGCTCATGTCAAAACCTTCTTGATGCTTGCCATAAGAATCTATTTAACTATTTCTAACCTCAGTTGAAAAATAAATCATCTATAAATACTAAAAAAAAGTTACATCCAGCTGATATAGACTTCAGCTCCAATAAGGAGAACTAGAGAAAATGTCTTGCAGAACTAGGACTTTATCCAATTCAGATGTACTCTTGGATCAGTAGTTTTGGAAGATTTTCCAATATGTTTATATTGTATGAATAAATAGATGTCCGTAAGACGTTAAAACTCGGCATTCTGGTGTTTCCTGTCTGTCTCTGAAATGCAAACTTCCCTGAATGGTTGACTTTAAACACTGGGACCCACAGAGCATAAAATCGAAGCTTAAAGGACGTCATTCATGAGGACTGTGGAGAATAGAGTTGCAGAGATTGTCAGCTCTTTTCTTTCTCTTCCTACTACCCCTCTTTCTCCTCCCCCAGCCCCCTCCTCTTTAATTTCCTCGTTTTCTTCCTCTTTTGCAACAATAAAACAACAACCTGAAATGCTGCGTGAAGAGTATAGGGAGTAAAATAATTTTACCAACCTGAGGTTTGATAGTTTTCTTAACCATTTTTCCAGCAGTGTTTGATGGCTTTTGGCACCCCACCTCCTCCAATAGAGTCTTCCCCTAAAACTTGAGAAGTAATGTATTCCATGTGCTCGCATTGAACATCTCCTGTGAACTAAGCCATGTGCTCAGGTTAGATACATAAACAGCTTGGGTGTTTTCTCATGTTCTTTTC
This sequence comes from Graphiurus murinus, assembly GCA_004027655.1. Classification (NCBI taxonomy): domain Eukaryota; kingdom Metazoa; phylum Chordata; class Mammalia; order Rodentia; family Gliridae; genus Graphiurus; species Graphiurus murinus. Next base: position 44,351 of record PVLC010002871.1, on the reverse strand, counting down.
AGAGCAGTGATGGGACCAATCACATTTTAAAAATACTTTTATTGGTGCATTGTAATTGTACATCATAGCAAGGTTCAAAGGGATACATACGTACATGCACACAGCTCAAGCAACCGATGGCTCTGTGGCTTATTTCTGTAATGGTTGCTTTGTGGAATACCTTATCTTTCTGGGAGGTAATGTGGTTTGCAGGAAAGAACATGGGCTTTGGAGTTGGAGCTAAATTGAATTGTGACATTGCCCTTTTATGAATCTTTCTGAGCTTTACTTCCATCATCTGTAAATGGAACTTGCAAGATTGCTTTGCAGAATAGCATCCTATTGGGATATAGGCAGACTGTTTAAGTGCATCCTGTAGACCTCCTTTTTACTACTCTTCTTATGGTTCTTATTATTATACTTCCTATTTGTTCTAGATTTTCTATAATGGTGCCAATATTAGTTTTTTTAATTACAATGACAATTTGATAAAAATGTTGTCTAAAGTTAACTGCTTAATAGGTAACTATATAGATAGGAAAATAAAATAATTCATCAGAAAATATGATAATATTTATCAAAGTTTGCAAATGAACATAATATGGTATAGTTATTTAATATACTTATATAACATGATAGAGCATAATTCTAAGCGAAGCCATATTTCCTAGTCTATTTTGAAATGCTAGAATATTTTATTGCACCTAAAGACTCCTTAATGGCTGACATAGTGTGTTACTCATACAGGATGCTCAAGAAATACACAGTAGGTTGAATATCATTTGTGCATTGAATTATTGACCTGTTTCAAGGCAGCAATGAAACAGACAGGTCTTGGGATTCTTTAACCCAAGATTTTCCCCTTGGATGTTTTGCCTCATTTTATCTAAAACAGACAAGTTCTTGAGTTACAACTTTGTCACGGTGTACCTTCTTTGCTTTACTTTTTTTCAAGGGATTTAGGTGGTGGACCTCTAACATTAGGGTGACCAACTTGTCCTAGTTGATCCAGGACTTATACAGGTTTAGCACTACACATCCTGCATCTCAGGAAACCACTCTGTTCCAGTCACATTAAGATGTTTGGTCATCCTAGTGGCAAGGGAACTTGCTTTTCCTGAAGATGTGCTGACATTGTCAGAAAAAAAAAGCGAAATGCCATGTTATAGAATTTATTATTCTGCAACATCAGGTGCAGGAGTTCTGTTCTTTCCCAATTGTAACTAAGATATTTTTGTGCCCCCCTCTTTTTCTCACTTTATTGATTTTAATTTCTGATTGGTTTAACTTGGGTCTGGTATCCAGCGATTATCCAATCACCAATGACAAGTGCTAGTAGTCATATTTGCCCTCTGTCAGCACGGGTAAGAGGATCATAATAAACGGGCAGACATTCCATAAGGGAGAGAAAGACATTTTCTTGAAAGCCAAGGTTGAGCAGAGTCTTAAGAATTGTTACATATATAACTTCCTTTTACTGATTATCTACATATTAATTATAGCCATTCATTACCTAACAACTGGGATAGACTCTAAAAACTGTGTTTGAGATTTTGTTGTATGACCATCATAGAGTGTACTAATGCAAACCTAGATGGTCTAGGTCAGTCACGTGATGTGGCTCTCGACGTAATTGTGAGACATGGTAAACATGAAATGCATGAGGCAGCTGCAGGTGCAACATGATTATTGTGAATTGTGCTGCTATAAACATAGGTATGCGTGTATCACTACATATGCTTGCTTTAGTTCTTTGGAGATATACTGAGAAGTGGTATACCTAGAACATATGGTGGATCCAATTTTAGTTTTTTTGAGGAACCTCTGTACTGATTTCCTTAGTGTTTGTACTAATTTACATTCACACCAACAGTACCCCTAAGAATCCCTTTCCCCCATAGTCTCACCAGCATTTATTGTTACTTGTATTCTTTATGATTGCCTTTCTGACTGGGGTGAGATGGAATCTGTGTGGTTTTAATTCGAATATCCCTAATGGCTAGAGATGTTGATGTGTCAAAGTCTTCAAGTGCTGAGAAAACTCTTCAGCCTACTTCCAGGGCTGGCCCTGCTGGGAATGAGCTCAATAAAAGCAAGAGATAACTTACCGTGGGAAATTTAGTCAAGATTCTGACTTTAGTGGGATCTCTTCTTACTAAATGTTTTAAAGTTCAAAGAAAAATGGATGCTATTTGTGCCAATCTACGGAAGGGATAGACACAGAACCTAGTACTTAACAGGAGTCCCTTCCCTTCCTTCCTTCCTTCCTTCCTTCCTTCCTTCCTTCCTTCCTTCCTTCCTTCCTTCCTTCCTTCCTTCCTTCCTTCCTTCCTTCCTTCCTTCTTCTTATATTCTATGCTTTTCTAACTTTCAAGTCTATGGTGGAGCTAAGGGGGGGACTAGGGTGAGTAAAAATGCTACAAAGTTTTCTCTTTACTGAGAATCAGCTGTTTTTCCTGAGTATACACTTCCTGGGTTGCTGAAAGCCTTGGTTGGTTTCCAGAGTTCTGAAAATGTTCATTTGGACCACTTTTCCACTGGTCTTGTCCCTTTTATAGATGAGAGGACTTTCAGAAGTTCTGCCCAACTGTTCCACTCACATCACCCGTTGGTCCATAAAAATGTAAACTGTAAAGTTTGAACAATAAGATGAGGTCATGGAAAATTTTTATTCTTTTTTCATGCAATGTCAAAAAATTAATGTTTCCTGAAGTTGTTCCCAGGTGGAGACGCAGGGGTCTCCTCATGTCCAGGAGGCTCTAGATAACCTCAGGACTGCAGTCCCCATGGAGAAGCCCCAGGCAGCGTGCATGTCCCTCCTAGCTGAGTCCAAGCTGGGTTGGTTGATGTCAGGATGTAGGGAGTTGATATTGTCCGTCTTAGTGGTCTGCTCACAATGGAGACTTTTTGATGTTAAATAATCCTTGACATCTCTTCTCTTATTTCACTGTAGCTACTAGATTGGGTCCAGGGCAGATCTTTGGGGCTGGTACATCTCCGCGGCACAGAAACCAAGAGTGCCACAGAGTGCTTTCGTCTGCCGCCTGCCCATGGCCTTGTAGCTCAGCCCAAAGTCTATGACTTTGACATTGTCTTTCTGGTCCAGCAGGATGTTCTTTGGCTTCAGGTTTGCGTGCATGATGCCCTTCTCATGGCAGGAGTGCACTGCACACAGAATCTTCTTAAATAGCTGCTGGGCTTCTTCTTCCTATACATCAAAGAGCCAATGCCCACAGCACACGTGCTCCATCACCAGATTACTTGTAGTAGAGAAGGTGTTTATAATATGAAACAGCTGGACCACATCTGGGTGTTCTACTGTCCTTAATATATCCATTTCAGGTAGACAAGGGGGAGTGTATACCTGTCCTTAGGCACTGCCTTCATGGTCACCTCAGTCCCGGTGAGGATATGGCAGGCCAGTGTGACCTGGGCAAAGGTACCCTGCCCTATATCCCACAGGATCTTATAATGACCCTTCAGGTCATCCTCACAGGGAGAGCTGGCTGAGAGGCCTGGCCTAGCCTCAGTGTTCTCTCTCCTACCATTGTTCATCAAAAGCTGCAACAGCAAACAAAACAACAACAAACCAAAAAAAAAAAAAATAAGTGTACAACAAAATAACAAACCCAAACAAACAGTAACACACACACTACTGCCACCATCACTACCACCAACAATAACAACAAAGTTGAAAGCTCAAACCAACAAATCAGATCCAAAGTAACCAAATCACCAAACAAGCTAACCATCTTTGAGTCCAACAGGTCACCACCAAGAGCTCCCTGTACATGGACAAAAATGCAGCCGGGGCCAGAGCCTTTTATAGCTGGTGCTTGAGATTCCCACACAGGAGCTCCTTGTGAAGTCACAGTAAGAAATGGCCAGGTCACAGCTGGGCATGGCCCACTGTGGCTGTCTCATTTTTGAGCCTCCAGGACCTTTTCCTCTTTAATATGAATAAGGACTCCAGAAGCTTTTTGCTTCAGTGCATTATGCAGATTGATATCTACTTGTTTAGAAATTAAAATTTACAGGATGCTTCAAAAAATTAATGTTAGCTCTGTCATTCAGAGGAAAAATGTTTTTCCTAACATAAAAATTAATAATGCTATTCATGTACTTGGAATTCTGGCTTATTATGAAAAACAAAGCTGACAGCAATCACAAAAAGTTCAAGGGAATTCAGCTAGGGAACTTCTTCATTTAAAAATGTGGGTAGTGAAGCTGGGCATGGTGGCGCACACTTGTAATCCCAGCATTTGGGAGGCTGAGACCAGAGGATTCGAGTTAGCGGCCAGCCTCAGCTACCTAGTGAGGCACTCCGCAACTTAGTGAGATCCTGTTTCAAAATAAAGAGTAAAAAATAGGGCTGGGGATATAGCTCAGAGGTAGAATGCCCCTGAGTTCAATCCCCAGTACTACAAAAAAAAAAAAAAAAAAAAAAGTAAATGTGGGTAGTGATGCTGGGCGTGGTGGCGCATGCTTGTAATCCTAACATTTGGGAGGCTGAGACCACAGGATTCGAGTTCACAGCCAGCCTCAGCTACTTAGTGAGGCACTCCGCAACTTAGTGAGACCCTGTTTCAAAATAAAGAGTAAAATATAGGGTTGGGGGCATACCTCAGAGGTAGAATGCCCCTGAGTTCAATCCTCTGTACCGCAAAAAAAAAAAAAAAAAAAAAGTGAGTAGTGGAGGAGCACTCAGGAAAGGAGATAGGTGCATGGTCAAGTTAGGTCAAGGAAGCAAAGAGAATTTTTTGGCAAGAAGGAGTGGGTAACAATGCTATGTGTTTTGAGATTTCAAAGAAAAAGAAAAATCAGGAGTCCATTGGGTTGCATGGAAGTCATCGATCACTTACACAATTTCTTTGGTGGAATTGGGATATCTGTGTGTGAGAGACGGTAGTTGGAGTGCATTAGCATTTTAGGACCTGATGTAGAAACTTTGACCCTTGGCAATTCTTGGAGAGGTTTGCCATGGTCATAGGAAAGAGCGATAGTGTTTAGCTAGCGTGGGGAAGATGTATGCATGAGAGTTTAAAAATTTGGTGATAGGTGAACATGATTGAATCTAATAGGAAAGAAGAGGTTGACCAGATGTATCAGAAATGCAGACCAGAGAGACCAAACCTGAGAGAATAGACACTAGACACTAGAATGCAGACAGAAGATGGAACTTAAATAGTGGGATGAAAGATGGTGTGTGTGTGTGTGTGTGTGTGTGTGTGTGTGTGTGTGTGTGTGTGTGTGTTTTGGCAGTTAAGGGAGTTATCCTCTGAAGGTTTCTACTTCTTCAAGAATCCATCCATTGGATGATAGAGGGAAGATTGGTGGGGGAAAGGTGTTGGGGATGCTTGAGAAACTTTGTTTGAAATCAAAGTAGAGAATGGGAAAATTTGGCTATAGGGCTGATAATATTTTGGGACTGATTTTTAAGATCCAAGTGCAGTTATTGACCATGAATTCATGGTGGTCCAAGTGATCCTGATCGAATTTTTAGGATCCAAGTGCATTTATTGACCATGAATTCATGGCAGTCCAAGTGATTCTGACTGAGCGAATTTCTCTGGTAATACTTAGTCACTTGTGAGGTATCTGTGGAGATGTAGGATATTGAGTCCATGGAGGATTTAAGAATCCTGAAAGGTAGTTGAGTAAAAGAATTCTTGAAGACTAGGATGTGACCACAAAATCCTAAATGAAAGGACAGATGATGAAAACTAGATGGTGTGTAAAGGGAGAAAGCAGAGTAGTGAGCACCCTAGAGATTCCTGTAGGACTGCAGAACATGTCTGTTGAGAGTGATTGGGTGTGTAGCTGCTGTGATAGCAATTTGGGACTGAGGGGGTTTATGCTAGTGAGCAATTTCAGAGATGGTGCAGTTCAGAGATGCTGAATGGTATCAAGTTTGGGAGAGTGCTGTAGATTGAGTGCTGTATCCTCCCAAAAAGTTCATGTGTAGAAATCCAAACCCCCCAATGTGATGGTAGTAAGAAGAGGCGCCTTTGGTAGGTGATTAGGTCTCTTCCTCCAGGGTGGAGCCCAGGTAAATGGGATTGGTGTCCTAGGAAGAAGACCCCAGGGGGAGATCCCTTGCCTTTTCTGCCATGTGAGGATAGAGCAAGACGATGACTGTCCGTGAGCCAAGAAAAGAGGTCTCACCAGACGCTGGTGGCTATCTTAGACTTCTTAGCCTCCAAAACTATGAGAAAGAAAATTTTCTTGTTTATAAGTCTCCTGGTTTATAGCATTTTGTGACAGCAGCTCAAATGAACTGAGACAGAGGGGGCAGTGGTGGAGGAAGTTTCTGCAGTCCTCAGGTAGGATTGTGTCTGAAGATAATAAAGTCACTCAAGATAATGGCAGAATTCAGGGCAAAGAGAAAACCAGTAAGCCAGTTACTGAAGAACTCAATGAATGCAGCCCATACGGGGAAATCAGTGTTGAGAATTGAGTCTGGGGTCCCAGATCATCCTTTCTTAAACTACATCAACACTCTGCTTGCCTTGATCTTCCTATGTATACCACCTTCGATTATATTATGATGATAGTTAGGATCTCTCCTTTAACTGATTGTAAGTTCCTTTTGGTTGAAAATTAGCATCTTAATTATCATTATGTAACTCAGATTACTTTATCTCTGCCAGATAGGTGCTAACTTTTATTTTGGTTAAATGAATGGGAGAGAATCCATCCATTTTGGGAAGCAGAGAGGCACATTCTTATTTTCTTTCTTTTCCCTCATTTTCCTGCCCACAGTTCAGATTATCACAGATCTTTCTCCTACCTTCCCCAGCTCCAGTGTAAACAGTTAGGTGTGTGTGTATGTATGTATGTATGTATGTATGTATGTATGTATGTATTTTGGTGGTGGTACTTGAGGTTGAACACAGGGGATATACCCCAGCCCTATTTTTTATTTTGAAACATGGTCTTGCTAAATTACTGCATGCTGGTCTAGAACCTGTGATCCTCCTGTTTCAGCCTCCCAAGTACTGGGATTAGAAGTGTTGGCCACCAGGCTCAGCTAACACACACACACACACACACACACACACACACACACACACACACACACACACAGTTTAATTAGAACAACATCTAGAGATGTTCATGAAACTGAGTAAAAGAGAAAGGGCTTTCCTGTTATTTACCTTTGATGAGAAGGTAATACAGATTTTAAAAACCTCATCTTGGATTCAGTATTTTACCCTTTGAAAGCCAAGAGGTAGCTAAGATAAAATAAAATTAATAAAGAGAGAAATTAAAAATCTGAATATTTTCCAGTGTATCTATCTTCACACTTTGTCCTTGTGATGATTAAGCTTTTTAAGAATAAAGCTGGGCATGGCGATACATACCTGTAATCCCAGGTCCTGGGAGGCTGAGACAGGAGGATCACAGGTTCAAAGCCAACCACAGCAACTTAGTGAGACCCTTTTTCCTTTTTTTTCTGGTACTGGGGATTGAACTCAGGGGCATTCTACCTCCGAGCTATACCCCCAGCAATATTTTTTATTCTTTATTTTTGAAACAGAGTCTCACTAAGTTGCAGAGTGCCTCACTAGGTAGCTGAGGCTGGCTGAGAACTCGGATCCTCCGGTCTCAGCCTCCCGAATGCTGGGATTACAAGCGTGCGCCACCATGCCCGGCTGTGAGACCCTCTTTAAAAAAAAAAAAAAAAAGGTAAAATAGGACTGGGGTGTAGCTCAGAGGTAGAATGCCTCTGGGTTTAATCCCCAATACCAATAAATAAATAAATAAATAAATAAATAAATAAATAAATAAATAAATAAATAAATAAATAAATAAATAAATAAATAAAATAAAAATTATTTTCCATATATTCTTGCCTAGCCTGTTCCTTATGATTTTTGCTCATTTAACCAAAGTGTTATGAAAGCTTTAAGCTTCAGAAGGCCATGGAAATGGAGAATGACACACAGACATCAAGCATATGAAATCACACTCTGCACCATTTGTCGATGCTAATTTTCTTTCTGAAGCCTGGACACTAAGGCCGCAGTGGAGGATGAGGATGTAATCAGTTGGAGGGAGCAAAGGTAACTCACCCCATTCTGCAGCCTAGACCTATAGCCAGGGTTTGGTTTCTAGTTTCTTGAACGTATTGTGTTTGTCTTTGATGGATTCTCTTACTCCTTTCTGGGATAAAAGAGTAAGCCGGCTTTGAAAACTGGCACCTGTGGTTGACCTTTCTGGGTAGGGGAGTGTACTTTTCTTTCTTTGAAATCCACGTGGCTACCTCCTGAAGCAGCGTGTTCTATTGAAGAGGAATGGCCTTCTGTTCAGCGTTATGTCAACTGCATACAAATAGTGAGACACACCAGTCAACACTTGTCTTTTCCCTCGATTAGTGCTTCTGTTCTCTCTTCTCTTAGGTTCCCGGTATTTATCTCTTTGTAAACCTTTGGCTGCCCAAAGTTCAGTGCTGAGATGCTTCAAGCAGGCCTTTCCTTCTCTAACATGCCCAATATTTTGTATTTCATTGTCTCCTTCCCTTTGAGTTTTCCATTAAAATTTTCTCTACCCTTGTGATTAGTGATACTTGTTAAGTATCTGCGCTAGCTTATCACAGAATCTGACTCCAGTGCTTAAAGAGCTTACTCTAGATGGAGTCAAAGTGTACCTGCATAAACAATCACAAAAAAAGCAACCAAGGCTCAAATTACGTCACTCAAAGGAATAGTTTCTCATAGAAAGAAGAGGTTGATATGGGCTAGAGAAAGATTAATGAAATCCAAATGCAATAGGACCTGAAGATAAAAGGGTTAATGCTTGATTTTTCTACTCATTAACCTACTGGAATAGTTGGAAATGAGTGAAATGAAAACATATGGCATTGCATTTTTGGTCAAAGCTACGTGCACCCCTCAAATCACTTAGCTTCCAGCTAGGCACCTGTAATCTCAGTACTTGGGAGACTGAGACAGGACAATTGCAGATTCGAGGCCCCCTACCTTAGTAACTTAGTGAGACCCTCAGCAACTTAGCAAGACCTCCCTTTCAAAATAAAAAGAAAATAAAAAAACTTTGGGTGTTGCTTGGAGGCAGAATGCCCCTGGGTTTAATCCCAACTGCCCCCATCCCCCAATCACTTAAGTTCCTAAATGGTTCAACTCATGGGGCCACTTTGCAGAAACAAAAATCACACATTTGCAGGGCTCTGCGCCAACTGAAGTGTCAAAGAGAGTTGACAGAAGACAAAGGTGTTTCCGTTGATGTCCTCCTGACTACCCCAGGCTTTTGATATGTTATGTCTGTAATCTGGAAAAGGGCTTTAAGTCAATGCTTTTCAAGTGCTTGGAACTTTTCTAATTTTAATAGCTTTTCAGTGACATGAAGTATTGGACTTCCTTTCCTCAAACCGTTTTCCAAGAATTAGACCTGATACTTCTGTTCCCTCTGGCAGAGCAGTTAGCTTGCCACTCTCTGTCTTTTTTTTTTTTTAACCTAAATTTGATTTTTGAGGGATTTAATCTCATTCCCTATCACAACATTATTTTTCATAACAGCAGGAAGAAATCCGATAAACTATTCTAGTTTCTTACATTTGTGAATTCAATTCCCACGTTGTCAGGATGGGCTTCTGTTAGGGGAGGAAGCCAGATGCACCCAGTTACTCAGGTCTTAAATGTCTCTCTAGCTCGTTGAAGCAATTACATTAAAAATCAAAATAAATACCGTTGCTGACTTTCTCACTCCCTCTGTGTTCTTGCCGCAGTTGTACTATCGACACTTGAGATTTTGCCACATCTGGTTGGAACTAAATGACTACCTGCCCCAGTCTCCCTGTCTGAAGTTATATCTACCTCAAGCTTCCTCTTCCATGCGATGAACCTCCAGTAACTCCATTCTCTGATTGAAAAAAAAAAAAAAAAAGAGTAGGGCAGCGAGAAGAGTGTGGGTGCTGGTCGCAGAGTTTCCAGCCTAGCTTTGGCATTTGGTGGATAAGTGAGCTTTGGTATTTTAACTTTCCTCACACTCAATCTTATTACTCTTACCTTGACGAGTTATTGGGATTAAATAAAATAGCTTGTGCACCAGCATCTGCTACCATAATCTGCATATGGAGTTATTTACTCTTCCTTTATTTTATACTTATCTGCATGAATTTGGTCATAATTAAAACATAGCAATTTCTTATTCAAAGAGGATTTATTCAAACCCTTGTTCTGTGTTCCACCTATACTTTTTGTAGACTGTTAATGCCTTACTTATCTGTGACTTACTTATCAGATTATTAATTTCTTATCAGTTTTTATATAATATATGCATTGTTTTCATATCTAGCACTAGATAACAAAAAAGTAAAAGGCCTTTACAATGAAAATTATAAAACGCTGAAGATGATAACTCTTAATGATCATGTAATCTTCAGGTTCTGAGAAAATTATAAACTTGAAATTCCTGGTAAAGCTGGAGATAGAAATCACACTGAAATTTACAAATGTTAAGTTGCATACATTGCTGACTTAGGAAGTCACGATGTGATATTTCAGAAAATTTCAGAATGTCTATATCAATAGCTGTGCCTTGGTATGGATTCTAAGGCTCAATATCCTTCATCCAGAAAGTCCAGTGAATTTTTTAAGGTAATAAGAAGCCACAGATGAAAGGATATATGAAATGCTGATCATAAGCCACCCCCCACCCCAGGCCAGCCAGGTAGGGTTTCAGTAGCAGGTGAGGACTCAATAAAGATGAGTTGGAAAGGCCACTTGCCTAGTAATGTCAGTTTCCTTGTACAATCCAGCATCATGGAACTGTAGAATTACACTAGCCAAGGGTGAGAATAAGAACTGTTTTCTCTGGGAGCCTTACATGAACTATGGTCAAATTTTTTGCCCTACTGGTATGGCCAAGATGGCATCCCCGAGTCTTCTTTACCAATTTCTCATTGATCCAAAGGGAAATTTTCAAAGATATTCTCTGATTCCAGCTGCAATCAGACTAGACACTGTTTTCCCTTCAAAATTTAAGAAGTATGCAGCTTATTGTTAATCTGTTGTGAAGCTGCCATTATCCAAATATAGCCTCTTGTTCATGATTTTATGTGAAAGCATAAATAAATACCAGTGAAATAGCCAATATCAAAGATAGCCCATTGTTACCAAATTTTTACTTATATAAGTAAAATGAAAGCTGAGACAATAAAATATAAGCAAAGTAATAAACAGCTGAAGAAATTTTGGATACTCTGTACCTTGAATAACTTATCTCTTTAGTGGGGAAAATTTCAGAATGTCTATATCAATAGCTGTGCCTTGGTATGGATTCTAAGGCTAAAGAAAAAAGGATAGTCTAATTCAAAAGAGGACAGCTCTTCCACCTTGACATCTTATTATTTTACTTTTAAAAATATACGTTTATTTGTGCATTGTAATTATATATCCTAACAAGGTTCAGAGTGATGGAATCATACATGCCCCCAGCACTTGGTACACCTCTGGATTCCACCCTCTTGCTCCCCCTCCCTGTATATGTAATTGAGGTTGATATTGAACATTTCATATATGTACATAGCATTATTTGAGCTGTTTCCTTTATCAAGTCTTCTCCCCCCACATCTCCTTCCCTCATTCCTCCTCCACTGTTTCCACCAGAATCTCTCTTCCTTTATCTAATGTCCCTTTTGCTTCCCAATTTCTCTCTAGCTTCCACATATAAGAGAAAACATACAATCCTTCACTCTCTGAGACAGGCTAATCTCTCTTAGCATACTATTCTTTAGTTTTGTGTCTGGAAGTTTTACTGCAAATGGCATAATTTTGTTCTTCTTTATGGCTAAGTAAAATTCCATTGTGTGTATATACACTGCAATTTTGTGATCTATTTATCTGTTGATGGACACCTAGACTGGTTCCATAAATTGGCTATTGCAAATTGTGCTGTTATAAACATGGGTATGTATGTACCATTTTATTTTTATTTATTTATTTTTTTTTGCGGTACTGGGGATTGAACTCAGGGGCATTCTACCTCCGAGCTACACCCCCAGGCCTATTTTTTATTCTTTATTTTGAAACCGAGTCTCACTAAGTTGTGGAGTGCCTCACTAGGTAGCTGAGGCTGGCCTCGAACCCGGATCCTCCAGTCTCAGCCTCCTGAATGCTGGTATTACAAGCGTGCGCCACCACGCCCGGCTTGTATGTACCATTTTAATATTCTGACTTCAATTCTTTTGGAAAGATACCTAGGACTGGTATATTATTTTACTTTTTAAGAAATGTCCCAGATCTAATATTCACAGCTTTAGCCACTACATATTCTGGGAACAAGACTGAGATGTCGTTGAAAGAGCACAAACTTTGAAATGAAACATAACAGGGCCCTGTTCCTCATTGCAGTAAGTACTAACTGTAAGACAGATTATATTATCAAATATTACCAATATATTGGTATATTACCAAATATTACCAATAATAGGAATAAAGTACTTAGCAGTGTGCTGGGAACATAGCAGGTATATGATGAATAATAGCTATTCTTATTATTCCTATTTCATGGCAAGAAATTTATCAGGGTTAAGAAGAATCTCAGAGAAACAAAACATCCATAAATCTGAAACAGCCATCTGTTTTGAGCAACATTCATACTATGAACCGCTAACTCGCTGAAATGATTTAGACACCCTCTTAAAACTCACCATAATGAGATTAGGCCGGTTCCAGAGAAAAGCCATTAATGACCCAGTTGTTAAGTCTAATGGCCTGTTTTCAGTCATCTTCTTAGTTATCCCCTCTGTGACATGTGATGCTAGTGACTACTCCTAATTCATTCACTGGATTCCTCAGGAGGAGGAAAAACCTCCTGGTCTTCCTTTTATTTCAGATGCCTTTTTTGGGGGTCAGGATTTTAAAACAAACTTTTCTCTATATCCCTGATCTCGTTTTCTCCGAAGACTTTCTTTATGTTTCCCAGGCAGAGTCAATACAGTTGAGCAAACCTTTAATCAGTACCTCACATAATTTTATTCTTCTTTATGGTTGGGTAAAATTCCTTTGTGTATATAGACCACAGTTTTGTGATCCATTCATCTGTTGGTGGGCACCTAGACTGGTTCCATAATTTGGCTATTCTGAATTGTGCTGCTATAGTGCATGTTATCACTATAATATTCTGACTTCAGTTCCTTTGGAAAGGTGCCCAGGAGAGGTATTCTGGGTCACATGGTGGTTCCATTTCCAGTCTTCTGAGGATCCTCTACACTGATCTCCATAGCAGCTTTTCTAATTTGCAATCCCACTGGCAGTGTATAAGGGTTCCTCTTTCCCCACACCCTTGTCAGCATTTATTATTATTATCATCAGCATCATCATCATCATCATCATCATCACCATCATCATAATCACCATCATCATCATCACCATCATCACTGCTTAGAACATAGCCAGAGAAGCATCTAGCTGTATTTGAAAACTCTTAATGTACAATATCAGATTAGTTCTTTTGCACATCATATTCTATTCATTTATTTCTGCATTCCTTGTGGTCCTAAAACCTCACAAATTTCTTTCTAGACCTTCCCTTAAGGTAGAGCTGATTGGAAAACACCATCTCTCATTATTCTGAATTCATTTTCATTTGATTTTTTTTTCTCATCATAATGCCATTACTATATGGTTTGGGTCCTATTGCAGGGAAAAGATTAGTTTAGCCCCAACTGAATTCTTTACCTCTACTTGGCCAGAGTCCTCCTGGTATTTTGTTTATTTCCGTTTTTAGAGTTAAAAGCATGTGAGCCATTCCACAGTTATGACTTTCTCTGATTGTTCTTGTTTTCTTTTTCCTTGAGGTCTGGCTGTCCTAAACTTTCTACTGAACTTATTAAAATAACTCTGGTGTTTTCTTCACTTCCTACATATTGGATTTCTCCTACTCTGATCAATACTTTCCACTAAGCTGCAGTGATGTGGGTGAAGGGAGATCTCAGGTGAATAGGGAAGGCCTAGTAGTGTTTATCCAGGTGAACAAGAGATAAACTCACTCCAGACGTAGCATGGGCATTGGATACCATGGAGGTATTAAGGGAACTACAGGTAATTTGATACCGAGGGAGCACATGCAATCTGAGGACTAGAGGTGTCTAATGCCTCACTCCTGGCTCTTGGGGCTTGTCAACCCAGGGGGTTGGTCGAGTCATGACTTAGAATTGGATTCTGAGAATTCCTAAATTAGTATTGGATATTCATGCCAAAAGCAATCAAATTTTCAAGAACCAGAGGATCAATCTAAGTCAACATTTATTAAAGAAAGTCTAGATTCACCAGAAAGATCGACTCTATAAATACTGGACTTAGAAGTGGGATCCAGGTGGAAGTCACAGGCCTAAGAATGTAGATTCAGGAAAAGATGAAATTGAAGCAGACTTAGGTGGGGATGGATGAAAGGGACAGGGCCCAGGGTGAGGCCTCTCAAACCTAGTATGTATTTGTGGTTTGTTCCTTGTGTTACAGATTTATGGTAGGGCACAATTATAGCAGATACAATAGGAAAGACAGCTAAAGATCTCATCATTGAGAAACCTTGGCTAAGCATTCTTGGATCAAAGCTTAGAACTTATTTGATATAATAATCCTTTATTTATTCCTCGAATGCCAAGCCTGTCTCTCTGCACCGTGAATCCACCCAGGCCCGTCTCATCCTCCAAGGCCTGGTGACTAAATGTGATGACTGTCAGCTGGTCAGAGGAGCTGAAGTCATGCAGCAATTATGACCGCACACACATGCACCCACTGTTCTATTCACCCCCTTGGCCCCCTTCCCCATCTTCCTGTCTTTGGAACAAAAACAGTCTCTGACTTTCCATGGCCCCCACAGCTGTCCAACTGGCCAAAACAGGCACACGGATGAGGTCAGCGAAAGGGTGAGTCACCGCGCAACAGTGTCATTTATGCTCCCCTCCCCCACCTCCTCCTGACTGGACAGCACTGCTCAGGAAGTAGCGTGTCCTCACACTGCCAAGGGCCACATCTGAGGAAGGGCCTTTGAGGGAGAAAGTTAGGGTTAGGGCTTGGCGAGTTGGTTGTTCTTTGCTGGTCCTCTTCGTTGGGAAGCATCATTCAGATCTAACCAGGTTATGGCGTGACTTTACAGGTCACAGATAGTTGGTGGAGTGGCTTCGTGGTATTTAAGTATTTTCTGGAAAAAGCGTGCACGGCATAGGCTTTCAAGATCTGAATCCATGCAATTCGGTTGTAGCCTAATAATGTTTCTTGAGTCACCACCTGGAGTGAACCTATAGCCAGAGAAGCTCACATGAACCCATGTGAATCTTGTCCCATGAAGCCGTTGTACAGATCCATTCATTAAACAGTCATAGAAGGCGGCATCTTGAGTAGCATATGGTTCTGCCTGGCTGTCTAAGCTGAGGCTATTGGTTTTTAGCATCATAGTGTTATTTGGATCAATGTTGGTGTGGATTTAAAACCTATGAGACTGGATCATTTATTACTTATTTAATTGGTTAATCAATTACATTTGAATTAGGGGGTTATATTTTCCTCTTTTCTTTTTTTTAATTTTAAATTTTTTTTGTGTGTGTGTGGTGCTGGGGATTGAAACCAGGGACATATGAACTCTGAACTACACCCCTAGCCCTATTTTGTTTTATTTTTTGAAACAGAGTCTTACTAGTTGTTGAGGGTCCTACTAAATTGCTGAGGCTGACCTTGAACCTGCGATCCTCCTATCTCAGCCTTCTAAGTACTGAGATTACAGGCATATGTATGCCACCATGCCTGGTTTTGAGACTGAATTTTGAGTAAGAATGACATCAATATATGGTTAACGAACGACTTTCTTGCTGTCACCTCTTTCTTTTTTTTTTTTTTTCGGTACTGGGGATTGAACTCAGGGGCATTCTACCTCCGAGCTAAACCCCCAGCCCTATTTTTTATTCTTTATTTTGAAACTGAGTCTCACTAAGTTGCGGAGTACCTCACTAGGTAGCTGAGGCTGGCCGCGAACCCGGATCCTCCGGGCGGTGACTTCTTTCTACGAAGCGTTTCTCCTATCTTGAGGACACAGTCACTCACACTGTGGGAAGCTGAGACAGGTTGAAGTTGGCCTTCGTTCTCACATTGACCGAGTTTCCCGCTTGTTTGTGACCTCAGTTGGATCTCTGTAACCGCAGCCCTTGCATGGCCCTCTTTCAAGGTTCTCTTTCCTCCTCTTTGTAACTGGCTTCCCAGGGGGCTGCGCTTGGACTCTCTCTCGGGCTGAGGAGGAGAGAAAGAGACAAGACCCAGGCCGGAGGAGCAGCTGCTGGTCTACCGGCTGCCAAGGCTTGGCAGCGGGTTCCTGGGGAAGCGCTGGGCACCTGGTTCACACAGGACCGGCGCAGCTGGCCTCGCTTCTGACTGGCAGAGTGTGGCTTCCTTTGCCACCAAAGCGCCTGGCTCTGTGATCTTGCTACAGCCTGCTGAAAGCAGGAGGGACCTGGTGGAAGCAGTACACCTCAGCGGAGCAGGTGCAGGTCCCTTGTCGCTAATAAACAATGGGCACTTTGATCTGAACACTACAAAGCCCTCTCTCTGACAGGCTGTTGGTGGGGACTGGGAAGGATGCTGTGTCCAAGAGAGTGATGCAAGAGTGACCATGGAATAATACCTGCAGAGTCGAACACTCTCAACTACAGGGATCTCTTTGGGAGAAAGCAATGCATTTATGGGAGCAGGATACTCAGGGATCCATAGAACCCCACAATTGGCAGATGCAGCACACACCTCTGGCTCTACATTTATTTGAAACTCAAATCTCTCTTGTACTCATCATTTTCAGTTCTGCCTTATGGAGTCACCTAGGAAAATTCTACTTTGAGGAAGAGGGTGCCCATGTAAGAATTTTCCATATATTTAAAAGTTACTTTTGCCATGTCTGTAATCCCAGTACTTTGGAGTCTGAGACAGGAGGATTCCAGGTTTGAGGCCAGCCTCAGCAATTTAGGGAAACCCTTAGTAACTTAGCTAGATACTGTTTCAAAATAATAAAATAAAAAGGGCTGGAGGTATAGCTCAGAGGAAAATGCCCCTGGGTTCAATCTCCACTCCAGTAACACACACACACACACACACACACACACACACACACACACACACCACAAATCTTCCAGGAAATATCAATAGGGTATCTTTTAATAAATTAAAAAAATTAGAAAAACTAATTTTAAAATGGTGGCACATGCTTATAATCCCAGTAGTTGGGAGGCTGAGACAGAGAGATTGCAGGTTCAAGGACAACCTCAGCAAGTAGTGAGACTCTCGTCAACCTAGTGAGACCCTGTTTCCAAATAAGAAATAAAATTGGGCTGGGGGTGTAGCTCAAAGGTAGAATGCCTCTGGGTTCAATCCCCAGTATCACACACACACAAAATTAAATAAGTAGATTTATCGATAAATGACAAATAGTCACAATCTTTATGTGTGAAATGATGCCTTCCTCCTCCACGGTAATCTCAAAGGCTATGTGCAAATATATCGTCTTCTCCCTTAAACATCAGCAGAATTGCAGATCTTAGATGATGGAAAAGACCTTAGCGCTCATGTGGCCTAAGCCTTCATTTCGAAGATGGGGAGATGAAGACTCACAAAGACTCACAAAGTAATTCAGAGTTGAGACAAGAGCCCAGACCCTCTGGGGCACGTGCCTCTGTGTCTTATTTTCCTGGGGACATCTGTGATCAAGCACAGGGGTGGCTTTGATTTCCTGCCAAATTACCCATCCCATTCCTTAAGCATGTCAGATATCCACCATCTCACTTTCCTTTCCCTGCAACCTACCCCTTCCCCCTGCAAGGATGATCTAATCTGAGACTTGGTATGAATTTGAGCCAACGTATTTCTCTTCTCACATCTGAATTCCTTTCACTTCTCACTGAGGAGTGTAGAACGTCAGGCAAGGGGTGTGAGGCTTCATAAAACAGATGACAGAGGTGTGTTTAAGGGAGAGCGTCAGAGAGGGCATGCCTGTATAAGGCTAAGGTCTCCTTGGGGCAAGGACTGGGTTTCTCCAGGTCTATCAGTGTTTGGTATTGCTAGGGCCAGACAAACAGGAGCATTTTCATTCTCTCCTTGTGAACTCCACGGGCATGACTGATGAGTCAGGAGACGAGTCCCAAAGAAGGAAAGCAGCACAAACAAATAAATGATTGCTCAAAAGCTGGGCATGCCAGGAGCCAGGTGGGCTCACAGCAATGGAAATGTAATCATGTGGTCACTGTCCACCGACCTGTCTAACAGGACAGCATGCCCATAGAGCAGACACCGCACCTGAGCGCAGGGATGCGGTGCCAGAGGCAGAGGGGAAGGAGGCAGGTACCTCCCTGGGCATGCGCCGTGGAAGGTTATGCAGCATCCAAACTTGCAAGAAGAGGGGCAGGAGGACGGGGCGGGAAGGGATCTCTGAAGATCCCCTGGGGTGGGGTAGGAATCAAAGCCTAATGGTCCTCCTTTATGCATGGGAGCATTTCAGTGTTGTGCTTTTGGTGAGGCTCAGAACAAGTGGGAATATAATGTTTCAGAGACACAGATCATCCCTGCTTCCCAGTTCTGAACCAGATCCTGGCTCAGACCCTCGTTTGGGCAGATACTCTTCAGCAGGCTCACCTGCACCAGTGGTTACCCTGTGGAGGGCATGTCCCTCATAGTAAGATTCCTCCGCTGTCAGGACCAGCTCTGGGCCAGAGCGCAGGCGGGGCTGGGGCTGTCAGAACCCTATGATTCAGTTGAACAGGTCAAGGACAGTAGGAACCGGTACTGTGGGCATCGGTACCACTGCACATTTCCTTCTTCTCTCACGTTATCAAAACATATCTGTCCCATGCACCATACTCCCTGGACCTAGCTGTTTGCTAAGGAACGCATCGATTAATTTTTCAGGAACAATATGGTTAATTAGAATATAATGTCGTTTTCAGAAAACATTTGGCAGAGGAATGAGAGTGGGCAAGACAAGTACATTTACTCTAAGGAATGGGAAAATTGGGGATCATGTTTGGGTATGTCTACGAGAAAGAGGAAAGGGGGGGAGGGAGGGAGAGAGAGAGAGAGAGAGAGAGAGAGAGAGAGAGAGAGAGAGAGAGAGAGGAGAGAGAGAGAATATTAATCAATCTGGGAAAACAAACCTTCACTCTATATGAATTGGAGCTACAAGTTATAAGACTGAGAATATATTATAGATTCCTCTAGATTCCTGTACTTCTGGTTTATAATCTCAAAAATTATTGTCTTCCCATGGTCTGCCATCTGTATAGCTTTTGCCACTGAGAAGGATTTTCAAGAGTACTTCTCAACCTTTATTTGCTTAGTCAATTATATTTGAATTGGGATTATATTTCCCTATTTTATTTTTGAAGTTTTATTTTTTGTGGTACTACTGGTGATTCTACCTCTGAGCTATCCCCCCCCACCAGCCTTTTCTTATTTTTTAGTTTTTATGTTAAAACACGGTTGTACTACGTTGCAGAAGGCCTCCCTAAGTTGCTGAGGCTAGTCATGAACCTGTGGATTCTCCTATTTCAGTCTCCCAAGTACTGGAATTACAAGAATGAGCCACCATGCCCAGCTCTTCTTCTTTCTGTTTGAATTTTTCATTTTTAATTCAGTCGGTATTTACTTGCACGCTCCCCAACCCCCAAAGATAACGGATCTATTCAGGAATGAGCAGGGGAAAATCTGGGATGTATACTTGTAATCCCAGCATTTGGGAGGCTGAGACCCGAGGATCCGGGTTCTCGGTCAGCCTCAACTACTTAGTGAGGCACTCCCAACTTAGTGAGACCCTGTTTCAAAATAAAGAATAAAAAATAGGGCTGGGGGTGTAGCTCTGAGGTAGAATGCCCCTGAGTTAAATCCCCAGTACTGAAAAAACAAAAACAAAAACAAAAAAACAAACCTGGGATATATAGACTATGAATTTTCCCCCCACTAAAAAAATTTTCTTTTTGTGACTGTAAACCTTACCTTTTAAAATGTGTGGTTGTCACAAAGAGTAAAGAAACATGTTCTCCCTAATATGCAGATGCTAGGGAGAAGATGGGGCATAAGAGGGTCTTCAGATGGAAAAGGAGAGACCTGCGATAAACAAAGAAATTGATTTAACCGAAGGGGATGGGGGTGGGTGGGTGGGTGGGACACCCTAATGTACATCAAGGTTACTAAACTGAACTTGAGAGGGAGGGAGGGCGAGGGAGCGGGGTGGGAATTTGGGGAAAGGATCAAATGAGAAATGTGGGCACGTATGTCATTATCAATTTGTACCTAACAAAGATGTATGCTTACAATGCATGATTAATAAAAAAAAGAACAAATATATAAAAAAAATAAAATGTGTGGTTAGATCAACAGTGACAGTACAGTTTTATTGCTTCCTTTTATTTTGACTTGAACTCTGCATTCAAAATTTTCATAGTGGATTTGGTCTGTTAAAATCTTAAATCTCCCCACATTTCTACCTCTTGGTGGGCCACGCATTGTTTTCCTAGACTCTCTGTTAATAGGTGTGGATTCCTTTTCTCTGAGAGGTCCAGAAGGGCATGAGTCAGCATTTAGATCCTCCCACAGACTTTTTACTGTTTCCTCTTAACATTTCCATTTTCTCCTACCATTACTTTGTTGTTGTTGTTGTTCTTCTTCTTCCTCTCCCTCTCCCTCTCCCTCTCCCTCTCCCTCTCTCCCTGGTCTCTTTCCTAATTCTTATATTTTATTTTTGCTTTGCGATGGTTGTAAAATTTGCCCTGGGATTCTCAACCTTCATCCTGATGTTTTGCAATTTGTATTGTTTTGCAATTTATATTCTGAATTTTGTTGCAATCTGCAATTGCTGTCCCCTGAATGCTGCCTTAGTTCATGTTATGTTGTCATAAGTGAATACCACAGACTGGGAAATTTGTAAAGAACAGAGGTTTATTTGGCTGGAAGGTTGGCATCTGCTTGGCATCTGGTGAGGGCCTTCCTGCTGTGTCATAACGGGGGGGGGCATCATGTCCTGGGAGAAAGCAAGTATGTTGGCTCAGATCCATCTTCTTCTTATAAAGCCACTGATGCTATCATGGGGGTCCTCCCCTCACGACCTCATCTAATCCCAATTACCTTCCAAAGGCCCCATCTCCAAAGCCATTAATATACGAACATGGAGATTAATCTTCCAACATCAGAACTTTTAGGGGGCTATATTCAAACCATAGCAAATGGTTATTCTAGCCTTCAAGATAGAGGTTTTAAAGTCATTTAGATTCTATTATTTACCCAATTTGTCTTAGCTTCCACTAAAGCATCCCTGGGCCCAGGGTTCTAGCAGAGGACCATTCCTGAGCGCTGTCACTGGATTGGATCTCTAGTTAGTTTCGCACTTGCTCTTCCTTTGGTGGGCTCCTGCCTGGCTCTGGTACTCCTCCAGGACAGTTTGGGGACAAAGAGAGAAGAACCGTGAAATTTATCAAGTGGCAAAACCAAATTCACCAGTTTCATGGTGGAGGGAGCAGGTGGAGGGAGACAGGGTCAAGTGAGGTCTTTCTTGCTCATCATCTGAGCTCTAGTCTCCTGTTGGACACAGACCTGTTCTCAGCTTTTGGGGCCTTGGCACAGCCCCTCAGAATCCCTGTAGCATTTTTTTTTTGTATATTATGTCTTTTCTCTGCAATTTGGGATGTGGACTGTATTGTAGTCTCCAATCTGCTTGACATCCTTTGAAAGGTAAAGACTGTGTCCTGTCTCCTGGGAGTCTGGAACACAATCAACTGTCAATATATTTGTGCTGAACAAATATCTGGATGCTTTTTTTTTTTGTCCCCAGTGCTATATATGGCTGGCATTCAATAAATACTTATAGTTACTAACAACACATTAAAAAACCAGTAGCCATAGATAGTGTCACACATTTTTTTTTAATTCATGTGCATTTTTTTCCTGATTATGTCTAATTTTTGATATTATACTTTGGAAACGCATATAAAAGACTAGGTTAATTTAACTTTATTTTTTCAGCAGATCTCATGAGAACCAGACTGTAAGAACAGACTCAGTATGACATTGAGCATGAATTTACTCACAAACGTGGGTAGGATGAGTATTAGCGCTGACACTCTAAAGGAGAAAGACAGGAGAATCATCATTTATTGTATCTGTGCAGAGTCAGCTGGCCTTGAAACTTTGATGTGGACCTCTGTGTTGATCAGCCAATAAAGCACCTCACTGCCAGACCTTTCTTTGATGCTGTATCGACCAGTAAAGAGAGTCTACCTTGATGGCAAACAATTCAAGCTAACTCAATGTTATCCTTGGTAATATAATGATCACTTGACTACAAAGTCATAATAAGATGAATACTTTGATGTTTCCAAGAGTTATTTGCTTAAAGCTACAAGGGAGTAACATCGAGTACTTTTTGGACAATTGTGTTAAGTGGTAATATACTTGTATTTAAAATGACAGTTATCTTTCTTATCTTTTGGTATAAGAATCTCTCTTTCTCACTTTGTCTCTACCCCTCCCTCAATAAGATACCACTTCAAGCAAAGGGTGAAACGTGTTTTCATTTTCTTGGATGGCTTTTAAATGAAATTGTGAATTATGATAACAGGAATATCAGCAGAACTTTGGGTTGTGAGAATAATAGAGAAATAGTGAAATAGTACATTGAGTACCTGACACATAGCAGGTACCCAATAGCTAGGAGCTTTAGAAATGAATCTTGATGAGAGAAAAGACAAATAAAAACCAAGAGAGCAGCCAAGAATTGTATGTGTAGACCAAATTGGAGTATTTCCAAGACAGAAAGGACTCTATAAAGGTAACAAAGTGCCATGTATAGGAAATAATCTCAAATTGATGCAGTGTGCCTTTCTGAAGCTCAGAGAGAACCTTGCAGAACACAGCAGAGCTAAATGGACTCGATATATTAAGTAAGTCATAGCCATGATCAGAGCCATGCAAATGATACATTGGCCTCAAGGTCTTATCTTTCATCAATAAGCTTTTATTCTTCTTTATATTGAATGTTTATATCTCGAGGCTTATGAAACTAATGTTTTGGAAAAAGGGCATTGAAATGAAAGTATTAGCCAAGAATCACCCCAATTTTTCAATTGTTTCATTATGCTCACACATTGCAACTATACTTTTATTTTTTATTTTTTGGGGGGCTGCTTAGATTAAGCCATTTAAATATCAAATGAAAAGCAAACTTTTTGGAGGGAGCACAGGAAAGGAATAAAAAACTCTCATTCCAATGTTGTTGCTGTATTTGCTTAGTGGAAGATACTCTCATTAGTGTGCTCAGTTATGGGCATGTTCACTCCAACAATAATCTACAGCATTGCTGGGTGGCATCCTCATTATAATTGCAGAGGGTAGATAGAAAAATTGGGTCTTGACCTTGCGCCCCAGGGACCAATAAAGTTGAATGGTTTAGAGACAGTGCCAGAGTCAAAGTTCACACACACACATGAGGCCCACACCGAGTTCTTTAGAATTCAGCCTGGTATCATTAGCTGCCACCTCTCCAGAGACAGAGGCAAGCTCCTGGGCTTGCTCCTCCAAGGGCACATTTGTCCTAATTACTTTGTTTGTTTTAATGTCCCCCAAACTTTTACTTGTTTGGAAAGGTTCCTTTTCTTTGTTCTGCCACAGCTGCTGGAATGGTTTAAGTTTCTTGGGCATGACCAGAACGGTCCCCCTTCTTGGACCTGACTTTGAATGGTGACTTGGCTCTTAATTTTAAGCGATGGCTATTGAACACTATAAAAGCGGCCTGAAAAATTCAGCCTGAATCTAAAATTCCTTTATCTTTCTTACCTTCTGTTAGGTCCCTCTTAAATAGGACCACTTTTGCTATCTTTGCTCTTTGCTTTGTCTTTTAGGTGTCTTTACTAGCTTGATAACTCTACCCAGAAACTCTTCTTCCAGCTCTACACGTGTCTAGACATTCTTCAATGATCAGCTTGTATTTCACCCTCTCTGTGAAATCCTCTGGGTCTTATAACTGGAGACACTCTTCTCTGCACCCCACAGCTATTCTGTGACTATCTCATGGCCACCGCTGTGTAGTGCAGCATGTGAGCCTGGAATGTCTTATCTCTCAGTAAGCCTTGGTTGAAAGCATCTTATGAGGCAGGACTTCACCTTCTTGATGGTAGTTTTCAACCAAGAGCTCCCTTAGAGAAGTTATCCAGAAAGCTTTATTGTCTGAAGACATAAATGCACACTGGAATATAACGATCTGTTTACTAATCGTTTTCCATTTTTCATCTGGATTTTGAAATTACATAGACACTGCCAACTGTAGAAATTGTAAGATAATTTCCTCCTGTTCCCAAGACAGGATATGTGAACCATCAAAGTCGCAAGGATAAAGAAGTACAAGTGCCTTTGGAGGTGGATGCCTGAACTTTGTGGGGGGAACACAAATTGAGGTTTTGGCAAACTGATTAAAAATTAACTTCATATTGTGTGTGGCCAATTACTTTATGCAAAGTGCGTCATGGCCCAGGAATGGATTTCCTAGTGTTCTCTAAAACCTGAGACCTATATCACCCTTCTCAGTTTGGCTTCAGCTCAAATTTCCTGGAGCTACAGTTCTGTCCCTTAGGAGCTGACTCACCACTGTTTGCTCTTGTTAAAGTCTCTGGCACATGCACTGTGAGGTTTTTTTTGTTTTTGGTCTCTATAACTACATAGTCACATTAGAGAACTGTCTCCAACTTCTTTCCCCTCAGCACTCACCAATTCCAGGTTACTTTTATAGCTGGAGGAAACAGTTCTACATCCTCAGAGTTCAATTTAATTGCTGTTTCTCAAGCTTTCAATGGAATTCTGCATTCCTCTTTGGGAAATAAGGCTCTTTATGCACAAATCCTTCCCATTCATTAATAAAACTCCAGCCAATAAATGTAGATAAAAAGAAATTCTACTCAGAAAAGCCACATGCGGCACATGATACCGTTATTTATGAGCAAATTTAGAGAATTAAAACACAGACCCTGCCCCCAAGGGGTTCAAGGTGGCAACAGTGGTACACACTAGAAAATAGAAACATAGTCCAGGGTCAAAAATAGTAAATATAGACATTAATAAGGACAATGCAAAATCAAGGCCTTTCTTTTTTTGGTACTGGGGATTGAACCCATATACATTCTGCCTCTAATCTACACCCCAGCTTTTAAAAAATTTTTAATTTTAAAACAATTAAGTCTTGCTAAGTTGCTGAGGCTGGTCTCAAAACTGTGATCCTCCTGACTCAGGCTCCCAAGTACTGGGATTACAGGCATGCACCATCATGCCCAGCCCGAAGGAGGCATTTAACAGTCTTATGGGGAAGATTGTCACAATTAGTGAGATAATGTGTTTTAAGAACTTGGAGATACCTTGAGGGCAGTGAAGGTATGTTTGTGTTTGATGAGGTATCAATGTAGTTATATAGTTGGTTTATTGTGTGGAATAAATGACTTACAGGTATAAGGCATTTCAAATTCTGGCCAACACACATCAACCTGCCCGTCTTTGCTACTTATTCTCAGTGGTCATCTCTCAGTGCCATGAGCTATTTTCAAGCTCTTTATAAACAATCCCTACATTTACACCATTTCCCAAGCAGGGAGAAGAATCCGGTAATAGTCGTTTCCAACATACAAAGCATGTTGCAATGAAGGATTATGCCACCGACAACTATCAAGGTATCACTATCGAGAAATGAAAAATCTTTAAGGCCTTTTCTCCGATGACAATTTAACAAAACGAAAAGACCTTTGGTATCAAACATAGTCTGCATACAAGAAAATGTCTGATGGACTTTCAAAGAGCCATATAAATTAAACAGTTCTTGGGTGATGCATAATACAAACCTAGCTAGTTAATTTGCAAATCTTTACAAACTGTCCCAAACTTTGTGCTAAAACAAAGGGCAGTTGCTGTGCCTCATGGATGACCAAGATCAGTCTCAAGGAGTGAAGAAATAAACTGAACGTATTTTTTTTTATTCTATGTCAAAAAAGTGAAAAAATGGTTGCTTGATATGTCTTCTGTTATGAGATGAGTGCATGCCTGTAATCCTAGCTACTTGGGAGGCCAAGGCAGGAGGATTGCAAGATTTTTTTTTTTTTTTTTTTTTTTGGTGGTACTGGGGATTGAACCCAGTGGTATTCTACTTCTGAACTACACCACTAGCTCTTTTAATTAATTAATTTATTTGAAACAGGGTCTCAGTAGGTTGTTGAGAGTCTTTCTTTCTTTTTTTTTCTTTTTTTTTTGCGTTACTGGGGATTGAACTCAGGGGCATTCTACCTCCGAGCTATACCCCCAGCCCTATTTTTTATTCTTTATTTTGAAACCGGGTCTCACTAAGTTGCGGAGTGCCTCACTAGGTAGCTGAGGCTGGCCTCGAACCCAGATCCTCCGGTCTCAGCCTCCCAAATGCTGGGATTACAAGCATGCGCCACCACGCCCGGCTGAGAGTCTTTCTAAATTGCTGAGGCTGCTCTCAAACCTGTGATCCTCCTGTCTCAGCCTCTCACCTGTACTGGGATTACAGGTGTATGCTACCATGCCCAACTAGGATTGCATGTTTGAGATTTTCCTGGACAACTTAGTGAGAAACTGTCTTAAAATTTTAAAAGATGGTTGGGGATGTAATTCAGTGGTAGAACACTCCTGGGTTCAATCCCCAATGCTGCAAAAAAAATTGATAGGCATACTCACTTAATCTCAATTTGACTTGAATCGCATCAGTTTTGCCCTCTAAAAATGGGAGTGCATATTTTTTTTGCAGCACAGGGGATTGAACTCAGGGGCATTCTACCTCTGAGCTATACCCCCAGCCCTATTTTTTATTATTATTTTTTTCGGTATTGGGGATTGAACTTGGGGGCATTCTACCTCCGAGCTACACCCCCAGCCCTATTTTTTATTCTTTATTTTTGAAACAGGGTCTCACTAAGTTGTGGAGGGCCTCACTAGGTAGCTGAGGCTAGCATCGAACCCGGATCCTCCGGTCTCAGCCTACCAAATGCTGGGATTACAAGCGTGCACCACCATGCCTGGCTGGGAGTTCATATCTTATTATTCTTTCCTGAACTAAAAAAGCTACATACAACAACGTGAGAGGATAGAGCTGTATTATGGATGCCACAGTAAACTCCCACTTAAGAGTTCTTTTTAGAAGGCATGGTTTGAAGTCTGCCTGCACCCAAGTGCAGAGCATTGCTCAATGTTGATTTGTCAAAAGATTACAATTTAGCCCTTGAAATAAACGTTTCCCAAAATAACCGCATTTGGGAAACTTGGAGCTCTGGTTTAGTCCTTTCACAGGAACTAAGGGGCCTTTCACATTCTGAAGGCGGAATACTGAGCAATAGAAGAAACAAGAAGTCCTCAGTCTCCATGGCTGTGCCTGGGGACCCACTGGACTATTATTAGCATGGGATACAAAATAGATTTGGTAAACACTGGAGAAGTCTTGCCAAGGAGCGGCTCAAAGACATATGGTCTTTTGTAAGTGCTATGATCATTATAAACAAGCAAGATGTTCTAATTAAGAAGGAGTCTTTTGTGAGACAACTTGTTCTATAACTTAGCATTGAGGTTCCCAAACAGACAGGCACAACGTTGGGGGCTGGGTCACCCCCCTTCCTCCTTCAGCCAACTCTCAGGGCTGCGCCAGAGAGCCGCCATCTCCGCTTTGACCACTAGAGGGAGGGCCACTACGAGGAATTACCCAGGAGCTGAGGCTGCGCCCGCGCCCAGCGGCTGCTCTCCAAGTCTTCGCAAGAAATCAAGGTGTGGTGGAAGCTGACCCCTCTTCCAGCAGCTTTTTGAGGGAGAGGAAATGTGAGGGGTGCATTTCATGCATGCATATCGGCCCCACCTTGTAAGTTCAGTGGGGTTACGGTGTGGGTCTTGTTTTCTCCTTTATACAAATGTCACTAAGCCGCGTACAGATTGGGTTGCAAGACTGAACAAGGAAACAGATAGCTATTCTACCCTGCTCAGCCTTGCACAGAGGGCCTGCATTGTTAGCGACAAGATCACCTCTTTGGCTTAAGTCACTGAATCTTTGTAACCATTTCGTGGGAGAGAGTTGGGATTAGAAAAACTTTGATAACTTGTTTGACCCTAAGTGTTCTGTGTCTCCTTAGTTGGAGTGTATACTTCCCATGCCCCAAAGACACACACACACACACACACATACACACACACACACACACACACACACACACACACACACTCACTCTCTCTCTCTTTTTAAGGGAAAAAAAAAAAAACCTTACCAAGAATCACCGTGCTAGACATTGTCCCTTTGTGGAAAAAGTCTTCCTCATTCTCCTAAAGTAGTAACAAGAAGTAAAATAAATAAGAAAATAAAACTATTTATGATTCACTACTGAGAGAGGGGTTTTTTTGTTTTTATTTGATTTGATTTTTCCATTTGATTTTTTTTGAGAGAGATATTTTTATAGCATAATGTTATCACAAAAGATAGAGACTTAGAAATGGTTTAGAGGAGCTGGGTGCGGTGGCACATGCCTGTGATCCCAGTACTTGGGAGACTGAGACAGGAGGATCATAGGTTTAGGGGGAGTCTCAGGAACTTAGTGAGGCTCTCCACAACTTAATGACACTGTGTTAAAAAAAAAAAAAGGTGGGTGGGAGGGCTGGTAGTATAGCTCAGAGGTAGAGTGCTTCTGGGTTCAATCCCCAGGACACTCCCCCCAACACTCACAATATTTTAGAGCCCCCCCAACTCCCCCCTCTCTCTCTCTGGAAAAAAATAGTGCTGAGGAGTTTGAGCCCTGGGACCAGCATCTCAAACCTGGGATCCAGGTCTCCTGTCTCTGGGTCGGTTCTGTTCCATCTAGCAGTAGAGATGCCAGCACAAGCTGTCCCTAGCTTTTAGAAGTTGATTTTTCTATTGGGCTCTGAAACCAAACTGTATCAGTATTTAGAATCTGGAAAATATTCCTAAATAATAAACCAGCACACCAAAAGTAAACCTTCCATAAAGAGAGGAACTCTAATAGGAAACAAACATGCCTAAAAATAAACTAAGAAATGAGAAGACTTTGTTGTTTCTAATTCAGAGCCGTAAATAACAAAGCTGTAGACATTAAATACACACATGGTTATATCTTGCTTTTGGTTGTCATAAGAAGAACTGTGGATGAGGACATAACACAAGGGTGATTGCTGTGTGTTTAATTCGATGCTTCTCCTTTAACATAAAAAGTGTAAAAATACCCAAACCTACCCCAGTAATCTTAATACTAAGAATAGAGTGGCTGTCTCTGTTTGGTGAGACTACAAATTCAATTAATTCCAATGCTGGTTCTAATAAGCTCTTTATGAGTCTAAAGGAATTATTAACACCGCAGTGTTTGAAAAATGGAATCACAACAACAATTTCTTGCAAGATTTTTGAGACTTTGAGCAGGCTGGCTTTCATGAAAATAATCTTTTAACCTAATGTATTAAAAAGAACAAGTTGGGAAGCGGGGCAGGGGGTAAGAGACAGAGGCAGAGCTCATGCCTCTTTACCTGCCAAGGAAAAAGTCTCAGCTCATGCCATGGTAAGTTTTTGTTTTGTTTTCTCCCCAGAGCTGACCTCAAAAGGGTAAATTCTGTTTACCCTCTCTTTTGCAAGGCTGGGATCTTTTACAAGGCTGAATAAGGCTAGGACCTCTCAGGTTCCCATGAATGCAAGTGTAAATAAACGGACCCAATCGTTTCTTACCTGGGGACCAAGATCGGGCAGATGTGTGTACCTGGCAGGGTGTTAATGATCACGCTGGTGGTCGTTCTGAAGGGGCATTCCACAATCAAGATTAAAACTAAAATTAATTACTTAAGAAGGCCTTTCAAAAAAAAAAAAAAAAGTGGTAGCAAAGTCTCCACTGGTTTATTCAATGATTAAATTAGGTCTGAATATTAAGTTCTCAGTACTGTGTGCATGTATGCCTCCGTCACCCTGAACTTCATTGTATTTATGATCATTTGTTGTATGGTTATTTATTATTTATTGGCAATTCTATGATTAAAAAATATTACAGTTCTCACAGGCAGAATGTTCCTATTTATGGTTCAGTACAGCCTTCTAGCTAGAGGTGACTACAGGGAACCTCATCATTAGCCTGCATCTGGGTTCCTTTTCTTTCTGTGGTGCAGGGGGTCGAACCCAGGCCTCTCACCTGCTAGGCCAGCCCTCTACCACCGAGCTCCATCTCAGCCCCTGTGTCTTATTACTTCTGCTTTATTACTTTTAAATATTCTAGGTTCTACCTTGAATCCATGACGTATAATTACAATGCACCCATAAAATGTATATAAGAAATAAGTCTACTAGGATTTCATGTCTGAATTGGATGCTTCCTCTTATTTCACAAGAAGCTGAATTGGCCAGCATTTTTCCAGTGTCTTATTACGTGGTAGAAGCATCATCCTCTCCTTGCTGTTAGGGGACGTGTGTGTCCCGTCCTGCACTGCTCTTGCATAAGGCTGAGCTATTTCTTCACCCCCCAGGGCTCAGTAGGGTAGACAGGTCCTCTGTGTGCCTCCGCTCTGGCCAGTAGCTCACAGAGTGACATGGTCGCTAGCTACTTTTCTCTTTTTTGGACTTGATAGCTTTCCAGGCTTCACTGCCAGTTCTGCCAACTTGCCACACACCAATGTGCCTTGGCTCAGGCCAGGGTGGCCCCAGTCGGCTCGACTGGTGTCCCACCATGGGGCTGCTGTGACCTGGGATGCCTGGGAGCTGCTCCTTAGCACACTGGGAAGGGCTGGCAGCTTCTCCCCTATTTAGGCCAGGGATGGCAGAGCCTGCAGGCAGGAAGCTCTGAGACCATCTCTTCCATACAATCAGTCCCTTTCTTTATGGCTCTTTCCGGTCTCTCTGCTTTGCAAAGACGCTTTGCAAAGACTCTTTTGCTAAATCTACTCAGGATGAAAGTGGTGCCCGAGGCAAAGACCATCTCAGGGAACCGCTGGAGACCTCTAAAATGCCTGGTGCTCCACCCTCTCTGTGCCCAGAGCTGGCGGACACAGACACAGGCTGCACTGATGGGGCTGTGTCCATCAAACCTGGCTTTCTTCCCAGGGTGGGTGGTCACGGGGCTGGGTGGCTTAGCCTGAGGGGGTTGGCAGTATTCTGCGGCGTGGAACCACTTTCTTACAAGGTCCTGATCTTGATTCACAGAAGGGAGGGGTGAGGTTTAGAATACCACTATCCCTTATAACGTGGGAGTGTCACATGGGGCGGGTCTGATAACAGGAGAAGATGGAAGTGGGCACAGTAGGAAGACAGACTTCCTGGGTCTTGGGCAGTGCTGTTAGATCAGTCTGATTTGTTGGCTGCGGCTTTTCCCTGGTTTCCCCAAGGAAAGTTAGGTCTTCTCAGTGTATTTCTATTTTGGCTGTGAGGATCCAAGAATAGAGAAGGACGACTTCTTACATGTTAGGTGAGCTCTCCTGTTTCCATCAGGAAACAGGTGTAGGAACAATTTTGTCCTCTACCATCCCAGAAAGAGAAGGGGGAGGCACCATAGGCATCACAGAGAGTCCCTGTTCATGGACGGCCCCCCCCCCCCCCCCCGCCATCATAGAGGTTATCTTGTCTGCATCTTGAATTGACAGGTTGGGAAACCGGAAGATCATGATCGTTGGGAAAAATGTCAACATTTACAGTATCCAGTGGGCCAGAGGAACCTATGACACTCTATGAGCAATAAAGTTACAAAACAGACAATGAAAGCAAAAGTCACTGTGGCAGCCAGGTGTGGGTGGTACATGCCTGTCACCCCAGTACTTGGGAAGCAGAGACAGGAGGATTGCAGGTTTGAGGCCAGCTTCAGCAACTTAGTGAGACCCTGAGCAACTTAGTGAGTCTCTGTCTCAAAATACAAAAGTAAAAAGGAGTGGAGGCGTAGCTCAGGGGTAGACTATCTTTCCCTGGGTTCAATCCTTAGTACCAACAAAACAAAACAATACAAAAAAAAAAAAAAAAAAAAAACCCCAAAACCAAAAAACAACCAACCCACCAAAAACAACAAAAAACCCAAACCGCTGCAGCAATCCTGAAAGCCGCCTTCAACCACAGGATTACTGAGCATGACTGGTCTCCCACTGCCTTCTACTTGGTCTCCAGCTGGATCTTCTCCCAGAGCGCAGGAGAAGAAATGCCCTCGGGTCTGGGGCAGAGGAGAGAGCCTGTGCTTGGCTTCACTTGATGTGAGCCGAGCCAGTGGCTGGGAGGACGGGGTAGAGGCTGGAGGGAGGAAGAGTACTGGAGGACAGAATGCCAAGGCGATGTTTCTGGCGCCAGAGCAGCTGGCATCCCGCTCTTGTTGAGATTGGCTGGCCCAGGAGGATCCTAATGACCTCACAACTGCAGCCTCCGTAATCACCATGATGACGAGCAGCACAGGCCGGAAGGAGATGCGGGATGGAGCTGGTTGCTGCCGTGGAGGATTCGGGGATCGCTGTTCTTTGCCCCAGCTTCAAATGGGGCTGTTGCCAGCTGCCGGATGAGGTGGAAACAGCTGCCACCCAAAAGGGGCCTGCCCTTTCTTCCTGGTGTCCAGAGCGAGCACTGCCCAAGTGCAGGTCTGTCCCCAGCCCTCTGGCCGAGGCAATGGTGGGCTGCCAGGAAGGCCTTTAAGACCAGTTGCTTTATAGAAGGTGAAAAGAAAATTCAAAGTGATGGGGAGGGGTCCAGAGAGAGCTGGGATTGGGGGATGATCCTAGGTTAAAAAATGATGAGAGAAGAAACTCCTTGTGGAATTATCCTCAAATCCAGGAAAAGGAACTGTATCTAATTTGTAGTTGGGGGAATGTTCATTAGGTGATCTCTTGGAGTCAGGCATCTAGAAAAACAAAATAGGATTCTTTTCTTCTTCCTCAGCCCTGATACATCGAGAGAGAGAGAGAGATTTGTTGTTTGGACAAAGTCCCAGGTTTGGGGGTGAACAGTCTCTCAGATGATAATACAAGGAGTATCCTTGAGGGCAGATTTCAATGGCGTGTGAGATTTAGCTGGAGGTGTCAACAGTAAAAAGGACTGAAGGTGTAGCTCAGAGGTAGACTTATCCCTGAGTTCAATCCTCAGTACCAACAAAACAAAACCCCCAAACTGCTGCAGCAATCCCCGAAACCCACCTTCAATCACAGGGTTGTTAGGACCAGAGTGAAATGGAGTGTGGGGGTGAAGAGGGGGTCAGCGAGGTACAGGGATGTGTTCCCTGCTTTGATTTGCTTGTTTCTTGCTCGGTTCTCTGGAAGATACCTGGTGAGGCATTGGTGTCCTCTACAGTTTTTTGTTTTCTGGTCAGGCTTTCTGATGCCAAGGAATCTTCTGGAAGAAGAAAAGGCCTGGTGGATGTGTTGGCTGATCTTGTCCCTCTCAGGAGATGGTTACAGCACAGTGCTCACACCTGGAACACCAACTTGCCCCACTGATGCTCAGATTGGGCTCTTTGGGGGAGAAACCTGTGGAACCCCAGAGGTGAACAGCTCATATTCTACCTTATTCAGCATGGCACGGTTTTGGGGAGCCTCTGGTTCCAGAGCATCACACAGTCATAACCTTCCCCTTGTGCTGGCCCGAGGTCTCCCATGTGTCCAGTCGGACATTCTCATCCATCTGTTTACCACCCAGGATTTGTCTCTGGATTATGACTCTTTTTCAGTTGCTCTACAAGGCAGTAGGACAATATTAAGTGTGGGGTGGCCAGGAGGCTGACATGTCCAAATTCTCATTCTTTATATAAAAGAGAAACTTTATACATTGGGGGAACAAATATTTTGTTCCTTAGTCTCTTCTGATTATTCCTTTCATATCTGTTTAGCTGGGTTAATCAGACCCCAAAGTGATTCTAATAACCTTTAACCCCCCAAAATAGTCATTTGTAGTTTCTCTCATCTGTTGTCACAAGATTCCAGTTCTACCATAAACTCCTAATGGAGCCTTTGGAACAAAATGGGACTTGAGTTTCTTTTCCACAGTTCTGGGAATGCTGTAGGCTGTGGTCTTTAACATTCCCAATAGTCATAGGGAATTTAGGATTTGCATAGGGAGATGGAACTGGGGTTTGGTAAGTGGTAGAATGAACCTTTGAAGACACTGTCACCACCATAATATTTCATATATGTTCCAGCTTTTAAAATCACAGAGTCATTAGAATGGGGTTACACTGGACAGCTCCGTCCTGGTTTAACTGGAACATGTTGCGGTGTGTGGCAGTCAGTTTTTACTTCAGATGATAATCCAGACCAAAATATCTCATGAAGCAGAAAGCACAATGGGTTCTGGAATGTTAATGAGTATAGTTTTGGGAACAATAATTAGAATCATGTGTCTGGGAGGCGAAGATTAATTAGCGGAGTAAATGACACCATTGACACATATGTGGCTTGTGCCTGGTGCCAGTGCATCATGAACCTCTTATTCTGTGCTCACACATGGAATCCTTTAGGGCACTTCGAGTAGGCAGAATGGAAACCATGCAGCCTGGACAGTCTGCTGCTGGCACACACCACTGGAAAGGGTGTTATCTTTCTTCTTCTGGGTTCTAGAATCTTCCATCCCCACCCTTGCCCCCTATGGTTCCAGTATTAGTGAGTAGGAAAGGGATGGCAGATAGATGTGGATGTCTCCCTGTTCCCCAGCTTCATGTATAGATTGCTTTTAGGCTGGCCTAATTCCCTGCAACTCTGTTTTCTATCTATGCTGCATAAATGACAGTCATGTGCCACAGGAAAACATTTTAGTCAATCATGGGCTGCATGTACTATGTTGATCCTCTAAGATTACGATGGAGCTGGAAAATTGCTACCACCTAGCGATGTCATAGATGTTATACTGTTGTGTGTGACATATAGCTCATGGGTTTATGCTGTCCACAAACCTACTGCAGTGCTGGTTATGTAAAGGTTTAGCACTTGCAATGGTGCACAGTAAACAATACTCAATAATGATAATAAATGATCATGTTACTGGTTTATGTATTTATTGTATTGTGCTATACTTTTAATCATTGTTTTTGAGTGTCCTTATTTTTTTAAAAAGTTGGCTATAAAATAGTGTGCCCTGTTATGCCGGTAGCAGCCTCTACATTTCACATTAGCCATGTATCTTGATGATGTCAAAAGGCTACGTTAAGGGGCTGACCTCTGCCATCTAGATTTGTGTAAGCACACTTCGTGATGTTTATACAAAGACATAATCACCCACTGCTGAACTTCTCAGGATGTGTTCTTGCCCTTAAGCAGCACATGATTTTACATGAAAAGTTACGTTACTTCTTGCTGTGTTGTCCTCTTATACTTTAGTTGTATTTTATACAGATATTTTCAATGTGCAGATGCACATACTTATCAGAGTTGATTGAACAACTAATTTAATAGAGGGTTAACTTGGTATTTATAAAATCTAAGTGCTGGTAAGTGAAGTTATAAAAACTCTTGCATATACACATAGATTACTATGCTAGTACTACTAGTTGGGCGTGGTGGTGCACACCTACTTGAAACACAGTACTTGGGAGGCTGAGACAGGAGGATTGCATGTTCAAGGCCAGCATGTGGTAACTTAACAACACCCTGTTTTAAAATAAAAGATAAATTAGGGGTTGGGAGGTAGTTAGAGGTAGAACACCACTGATTTCAATCTCCAGTATCTAGTGAATCTCTCTCTTTCTTTTACACACACACACACACACACACACTCACTCACTCAATTTATTTCTCTCCACTGGGTGATATTTTTCAAAAAGTCTTCAGAGAGTCTAAGCTGATGAATATTTTCCAATTCAAAAGTGCGTAATTGCCATTTAGCCTGTTATACTGCCCATAGTCTTATGATACATGGCAAAGGCAAACAATTTATCCCCAAAGTTTCATTTGTTTATTATTCAAATAAACAGAAGAACAGGATTGGAGATTAGGCGAATGCTGTTAGTAGTGATGTTTTAGGCTCTTGTTTGCCCTTAGTAACTGAAGTGTTGGATCCAGGATGTTTCTCACTGTGAAAGCCAAATCCACGAGTGTGGCAATGGAGCACATCCCATCAGCTACTAAACAAGGTATTTTAAAAGCAAGGTCAAAGCCGGGCATGGTGGCGCATGCTTGTAATCCCAGCATTTGGGAGGCTGAGACTGGAGGATCCGGGTTCATGACCAGCCTCAGCTGCTTAGTGAGGCTCTCGGCAACTTAGTGAGACCCTGTTTCAAAATAAAGAATAAAAAAATAGGGCTGGGGTTGTAGCTCGGAGGTGGAATGCCCCCAGGTTCCATCCCCAGTACCGCAAAAAACAAAACAAAAACAAAAACAAAACAAACAAACAAAAAAAAAAACAAGGGCAAGAGGAAGACCTCATTTTGTACAGTTCAGTTTCCTACTCATGAGTTCAGGGGTTTTTCTTTTCTTAGCTGTTTTTTTTTTTCCCTTTCTGCTCTGTTTTTTATTAGATGATCTCATTTTTTTTTATTGGGACCAACAAGGAAAAATGAGTACATAGGGATTATCTATGCTTAAAAGTACACTTTTATGGAAGTGTAGTTTCAGGTCGAAGTATTCTTAGACAAATTAGACATGGCATGCTAAAAGAAGAGTGGAAAGGAGGAGATTTGGTATTAGATTGTACTTTATTTCTTGCCAGCTGTGTGATGTTGGGTAAGTCACTTCACTTTTCAACTCCTCTCTAATCTACTGGAAGGAGGTAAGAGTCTTTTTCCTACACACTGATGCAGAATTGAACTTCCTTATCTACAGAGCGATTGCCCTACTTTATGTTTCTTTATAGCATTTATCACTGACTGACTTTATATATGTTTGATTTTTTTTTATTGCCTGTACATTCAAAGAGAAAATAAACTTGATGAAAACAGAGTTCTCTCTGTGCTATAGACAGTGCTAAGCCAGTAGTATGATTGATAGATATTTGTTGCAAGATCTAGGATTATAAAACAGAATCTGGTATCCTGGTGGTTAAGCTCTGTTGTTGAGATGCCATGGTTCAAATCTCAGCTTCATCATTTCTTGTTGTGCAACCTTGGGTAAAATAATTAGCTTCTTGGGGCTCTAATTTTATCATTGGTCATGTTAAAAAAATGGTAATAGTACCTAGTTTGAAGTTGTTATGGGAATAAGTAAAACAATTTATGTAATCAGCAAAGGATCTGAGTTCTTATCAGTTATAAACTGTGAGTTTCACATCTTGTAACGCATGGACTTACCTTTTCCAAGTTAGAATGAAAAAAAAAAATCCAATGTCACAATAGACTTGAAATGAAGAAGCTTTGCTGTCATCTCATAAGGATGTCTCTTGCTTGATGACTCCCGTTTGGAGTGGTAGCTATGCTTGCCTACATTTGCACTATTGGGCAGAATGAAGGTTCTTGAACAGGGTGACCTTTAGTTGCCCTTTTCATCACTGTGATCAAAATGCCTGACAAGAACAATTTAGGGGAAGAAAGATTTATTGGCCCCTGTGTTTCGAGGTTTCAGAGGTCCAGTCCATACTTGGCTACCTCCAAGACAGAGACGTCATGATCATGGTGGCAGGGTGCCAGATGAAGGCTGAGCTTATGGGCAGAGCAGCTACAGTCCCCAAGGCCATGCTCCAGTGACCTACCTCCCCCAGGCAAGCCCTACCTGCCTATAGTTACCACCCAGTAAACCCATTCAAATTACTAACCCATGAATGGATCACCAAGTGATGAGATCAGAGCTCTGATTCAATTATCTTACCTCTGGACTTTTTTTTTTAAGACATACTTTTATTGGTGTATTGTAGTCTTACAGCCCTCAATGAGCTTCCTCCATACTCTCTCGCCTTTCCCATATGATATCGAGATTGGCACTGATAATTTCATATATGTCACAATTCGATGGAAGTGTTTCCTTCGTCGAACCTTTCCACTCCACTCCCCTCCCCTGGACCCCCTCCCTGGCTCCCTCTCCTCCTTTATCTGAAGTCCCCCTTGTATCCCGATTATTCCCTAGCTTCCACAGATGAGAGAAAACATATGACCCTTCACTTTCTGTGACTGACTAATTTCACTTAACACAATGTTCTCCAGGCCCATCCATTTTCCTGCAAATGGCATAGTTTTGTTCTTTATTGCTGAGTAGAATCCTGTTGTGTGTTATGTCCCGTACCTCTGAAAATTTTTGCATTGCCAGCATATAAGCTTTTCCAGGAACATTCTAAATCCAAGCCATGACAGACCCCTTGCCGCTGTGATCATATTTTCTTGTGGCATGGTTAGTGATAGCCAGGATGGTGGTGAGCTGATCTGAAGTAGTTGATGAATTACTTTGGAGTCCTTGGCCTCTGAGAACCTCTGTGGGATCATATCCAGGCAGAAATGAAGGAGTTGATGTTGATGGGCTACAGGTAGCAGGACAGAGCACACCGTCATGTGTCTCTGAGCTGGTGTGGAGCCCCAGACTCATTCCCTTGCTGTCATAGGTCCACAGAAATCACAGAAAGGAAATTGGGGATCAGAACTAAGAAAGGCAAGAAACTAACATTTACTTAGCACCCCCTACTTATCAGGCACTGCTGGTCATTTTAAACAAGTTGTTACCTCACTGGGTCTTTAAAACAACCCTTGAAACAAACTTCTTGTTTATTTACTAGTTAAAGATCCAAGACTGAGGAAGGTCGAATAACACACTCGAGATCCATAGCAAGTAAGGTAAAGAACAGAGGTTCAAAGTTAAGAGTCTGATTCCAAAGAGCATGTCCTTTCAATACAGTAGTCTGGCCTCGTTGAAAGGGCCAGGGCCGCCGGGCGTGGTGGCGCACGCTTGTAATCCCAGCATTCGGGAGGCTGAGACCGGAGAATCCGGGTTCGCGGCCAGCCTCAGCTACCTAGTGAGGCACTCTGCAACTTAGTGAGACTCGGTTTCAAAATAAAGAATAAAAAATAGGGCTGGGGGTATAGCTCAGAGGTAGAATGCCCCTGAGTTCAATCCCCAGTACCGAAAAAAAAAAAAAAAAAAAAAAAAAAAGAAAGGGCCAGGGCCCCGATGGACTCAGCACTGAGATGTAAGAAGCCCACAGGAAGCGTCAGCATCAAGAGGGGACGTTGAGCCACCTGCCTCCTCAGGTGGCTTTTGCACATTTCCCTGCAGATCTGGACAAAGCACCCAGGTAAGAACATAGAGACTGATGAAAACACAGCAACTCGGGACTGGGGAAGCCTTCCCTGAGCTGGCCTGGGCCCTCACTCCCCCAAGAGTGTGCAGATATAGGTGCTCAGGGTGGGAAGGAAAACAGACGTCACTCACACTCAGCTCTTTGTGAATGCTCCTGGCTCTGTTCTTGGCACGTTGTCCCCTGTCATATGTGTGTCTCTCCTGCTCCAGGTGTGAGCCCCTTCAGCACAGGGAGCTACTTACCTCCCAGTACACTGTTATGCAGTTGGTGCTTAGGGCTGACTTAAGGGCGTGGGTAGGAGCAATCACTGGTCTTAAAAATGCCAGCAGCTGTTGCCTTGTTTTCTTGTATGATGACTGTGCTTTATTATCCTTTCTTCCATGACCTTTTCCCCTCCTGCCTCCTACACACTCCCATAGACAGGAATAACATTGGCAGCCGTGATTCCAGAAGCAAGGCCGCTGTTCTCTCTGTTGGAAGTGTGAGAAGATGGTAGTGGAGGCTGGAGGCGGTAAGCTCACCATGTCCATGTCCTTGTCTGTCTACTCCGGGAAAAGCAAGAGATGATGCATCGATGAAGAAAGGTTTATTGGGAGGCAATGTATTGATTATGAATGGTGCTCCAGAGTAAAAAAATAGTTGACTTGAGAAACACAGGGTATTTACATCCCAGCATCCAGTAACCATGGGAAAGAAACATTTAGACATGGAGATTGCCCCTTAGGGTTCTCTGTGGTCAAGCATCTTATTTTAATTGACTCTAGCAGTTTCTATGTGTTCTGTACAAAGTTAAGATGAGAGAGGCGACTTAGCCGAGTAGTTATGAGCATGTACTCTAGACCCGGACTGCATTTGAACCTGGCTCTGGCACTTCCTGGCTCTGTATGATCTTAGTAAGTCTATCTAAACTTTATGCTCCAGTTTCCTCGTTTGCAAAGTGGGAGTGTTTGGGAGAGTAAATGAGTTATTATATAATATTGCGACAAGAAGCAAGCTTGGAACTTTGGAAGCAGTACTGAGTGGTGTCCAAACTTTGTAGCAGTTGTTATAATGTAGGTTTGAAAACTTTGAGGATTTGCCAGTCAAACTAGACAGTGTACAGAGATGCCCACTGTAGACGAAAGTTCCCAGTACTACAGAACCAGAGCAATAAATGCCAAATAAATAACTAGGTGTAGTGGAACAATTTGTAGACTCCATTAGATTTAGAGTTGGAAGTTCTGCCATTCAGAGCGGCATAATCTTGGAAAAGTCCTTTTTCCACTGGTCTCAATTTTCTTTCCTTTTCTTTGAAAGGAAAGTATAGAATTAGATCTGGGATGGCAAGTGTCAGCTGGCTGCTAATTCATCTCCGGTGACCACAGAAGGCATGGCTAATAGATAGCAGCACACTCTCCCATTGCTCCTAATTTTGCTCAGCACTGCAGGCCAGGAAGCCATCACCAGTCGATTGGTGTTGGCAAATAAAATAAAATCAATTTCCTGCTTGTGATATTGTGTGCTCCCCAAGGCCCCGTCTCATCCTATACTTTTGTAATTTAATGACTCAGAAGTGAGTGAATGTGTTAGAGGTTGAATTTTTTTTGTAGATTGAATATAGCCGGGCCTGGGAACTTTCCAGGAGGCCAAAAGAGATTGAGAGCTTTCTTCAAAGCCAGGATAATTTGATCTTCCCCTTGGGGTTCGCTCATTTCCATGTTGGTATGAAATCTCATCAAATTATATGATAAATAGTTAAACATTCCAATTTGACATGTCATTGGAGACTAGAATCCAAGACATCTGAAGTCTGGGTTTCCTGACCCCCAGTTTTAACGCGTTCAACACCATTTTATCACTCTGTCCATCATTTAGTTATCTCTTGTTGTGAAACAAACCACCCCCAAACGTAATGGCTCCGAATGACTGTGATGTATTCTTTCTCACGGTTCTGTGGGAAGCTCAGCAGTTCTGCCGATTCCCCTGGGCTTGCTCCCGTGGGCAAGTGTTAAATGGGAGGTCCGTTGGAGGCTTTGCCCGGCTGGGATGGCTGGATGGTGGCCTGTTCCTACCTTGCATTCTCATCTTCATAGCATGGGGATCTCAGGACAGTTGTTTTTCTGAAAGAGCAAGTTATCATGTATAAATGCTTATCAAACCTCTGCTTGTGAAACATCTGTTGGCACCCATTGGCCAAGGCAGGTCACATGACCAAATCCAGACTCCACGTGGGAAAGATTACACAAGGGTGGATATCAGGATATTTACTGGGGGTCATTCCTGTAATCATCTATCTCATTGCATTTTATCATGGTTACTTCTTAACCTGGCCACGGAAAAGGGGAGTACAATAATGATAATTGGTTCTAAGTTCTAAATGCTGAATTTTAAATGGAACACATGTCTATGATAAGCAATATTATCTATATATACAATAAAGTTCATATAGTGCTTTGCATATAATGGATGTTTAACAAATACAATACTTGAATTGACCAATAATTGCAAGAAGAAAGAGTTTGGAAATATGTTCTCTAACATTAAAAGTTGTAGGTTGAGGTTTTTCAACAAAGTGTTAGTCATAAAAATGAGTTCTTCATAGAATATATATGTTTTGGATGTAAAAGTTACAACTTTGATTTTTTTCTATTTGATCCACTGTGCTCAGGACAATTTCCCAAACAGTCCCTTATTACACAGTGCCCAGCTGACTAAATAAAAGCACACTTGAAATCTTATTTCTTTGATAGAGAACATAAGCTATTATGCAGTAGGCTAAAATGTGACTCTTTCTTGCCAGGCTTTTCCTTTAGTTAGAGACAGCTTTCTGCTACCAAACTAAAGAAAGGAAAAAAGGAAGAAAGAAAGTCCAGATAAGAAAATGTTTTCCTATTACTATCCTTCCTTCCTTCCTCCCTCCCTCCTTGGGATTGAACCCAGGTGAGTTCTACCTCTGAGCCACACCCCCAGCATTTTCTGAGGATCATATTTGATCAGGGTTATGCGAAAAAACATATTTGCTAAGGGGGAACACAGGTGGCTAAACTTTTTTTTTTTTTGTTGTTGTTGTTTGTTTGTTTGGCCCATACATGAGTTGCAACCAGCTTGTTTGGTCTCTACTTCCATTTGGCTATGTTTATGTCGTGAACCCAATGGGTTCTCCTTGCAGCTGTGATTGATAAGAAATCTGAGAAGGAAACCCCCCTGGAGAAGAAAGGGAAACAAAATAGGTTGACCATGAACGTGGAGATGAAAACCTGTCGAGGTGTCCCTGAAGTCTAATCGCTCGTGTTATCCCTTAGAGGGAAACTTTGATACTGAGCATCAAGAACTCAGCCCTCCTTCTAGTCTCCTATATTGGGCGTATAATTTGCACGGGGATTACAACCTGGATCTTCTTAGGGGCCTCCGGATTCTGACACAGCGGCAGCCTTTAAATCGCTTAGTGTTTTCCCTGCTGCTTAATCTCCGGTGCAGCCAATTTATAGGCAGGAAGGGTTTTTACTTTATCTGTTCCTACCACCTTCCCACCGTATGCGTTTGTGTGAGGAAGCAGTTCGACTCTGTGACTTGGGGTGGGTGTGCTGGTGTGCGCACACTTCTGTGTAAGTAGAGGTGGATCTTTCCGAAGAGGGCCGGGAACAATGGTGAATGAGGTGGGGGAAAGGACCTTCATTGTGTAACAAGCTGAAGGCACCACGAGGCTGTGTTTGTTGTGAGTTAAAAGGTTTATACAAAGATTTTCTTAGTAATGTCTAAGATTGTAATAGGGTAATTAATCTTTCTAAGTGTTAGTGCCAGATTATGGGATCGGCTATTATCCCTGGCTGCAGAGTAGTCCTTTGTGTGTTGCTATGAACGGGGCTAAGTGAAGAGAATACTCAGGTTGCCAAACAAAGATATGATGCAGCTAGCTTGCTCAGTTTC
Source organism: Graphiurus murinus (assembly GCA_004027655.1). NCBI lineage: Eukaryota > Metazoa > Chordata > Mammalia > Rodentia > Gliridae > Graphiurus > Graphiurus murinus. The sequence continues at coordinate 1,301 of PVLC010002871.1, read as the reverse complement.
TAAGTGCACCTTCTGGTGTGGTTCTAAGGATTCCTGTTTCCATGCGACTCTCATTGCCCTCTTATAGTCGTTGACTTGAAGGGGAATAAATGTGCATGCCTTGTGCTCTTTATTCCTTAATATCAGTTGTTATTTTTAAAACAATGACAGACATATTCATTTGAGGCCCTGTTTTATGCTGGAAAATAACAATTTAACAGGGCAGAATAAAGATCTGCGGGAATAAAGGCAAAGGTTTTTTGTTTTGTTTTTTTTAAAATCTGATTCCAGAAGGTAGACCTATTTTTCTTTCCTTAATCAAAGTTTAGTGCAAATGGCCAAACAGTCCAGCAAGCCAACAAAAATTGGGAAGGGAAGACACAGCCGCTAACAAGACTTGGCCATAGCCTTTAAACGAGAGTGCTTAGTTAATATAGCCTATCAAAATATTGATTAGAAATAGATGGCCTGTTTTTTTTTTTTTTTTTGAGTTTCTATATATATATATAAAGGAAAAAGTCCAGAACATATTGTACAATGTAAAAACCCTGTAGGTATAATGAGATGATTGTGGCCCGGTAAATGTAACGGCCTCTGGTTTTGCTTAAACTACCCCTTGGCATTGACTAAGATTTCTTCTCTGGCCGTCTCAATGAGGCAGCGCTTTAGAACTCTGTCTGTTGGCTTCACAACTGGTTGTAGTTACCCTTTATTTTCTTGAACTGCTCCAACTATTTTATTTACATGAATTGTAACTCTCAGTGGTTAATATTACCACTAATTTGAGTTGTAACTCTTTCTCTGTCCCTGGGGTCACACCTTTTGTGTTGACCTCACTCTGATGATTGGTTTGTGCACTATAGGAAGGGTCATTGGGTTTGTTTTTGAATAGTGTCTTTATTTTTGGTATTAAGTCCTACTTGTGTTTAAGGTCCACCAGCGATCTTGGTAGGTTAATGTGCTGTACTTTCTTTGTCCTTTATATGGAAGTGATAGGAGAATGATGACTTAAACAAGATGACCCACAGCTGGGTGTGATAGTGCATGCTGGTCATCCCTGTATTTGGAGGACTGAGACAGGAGGATTGCAGGTTCATGGCCAGCCTTAGCAACTTAGTGAGGCCCTCTGCAACTTAGACCCTGTTTCAAAATAAAAAATAAAATAGGGTTGGGGGTATAGCTCAGAAGTAGAATGCCCCTGGGTTCTATCCTCAATACAAAAAAAAAAATGCACGCACATATTCTCCTATGTGGGGTAGGGCACCGCAATATATTTTAAGGGAAGTTTTTTTTTTTTTTTTTTTTTTTTTTTTTTTTTTTTT